>CALYLW010000077.1:76557-128645 GCA_944989445.1 Ampullaceana balthica
TCATGGGCGTCGCTAGGAATTTTTTCAGGGGGGGGGGCAAATTTAAAAAAAAATTTTTTTACTGACAATGCCATACAGGTTCAATTTTCAATTAAATTCAAGTTAAGTATGGCATAAGGGCCGAAAAAAGCCTTATAAATTAATAAAACTTACAAATTAGTGCTGTATTAGCTAAAATACAACATTTATTCATTTATTAATGCATTAAATAAATAAAAACTTAACTTCTCACGAGAAAATTGAATTTTGCTGTGAAATAATATACGCGTAGAAACTGCAGGATTACCAAGGATGGATATAAGAAAATTTTTACAGGCTCAAAAAAAACCCCAACAACACGAAAAGTAGACCAATTGTGGGATTCCGAAATGCAATAATTAGAAGATTTTGGGGCGTCTGCAGCATCTGACTTATCATTGGCCTTGAGGACAACAGTACACGTTCAACAGCCAGACACAACTGAAGCAACTGTTCCTAATTTGATTGTCGCTGACACTTATTCATATCCTAAATTGGATATTTGAAGGTATCTCTGGACACACGACCTTTCAAATATGTTGAAATTGCAGCTGATTCGTGATTGTTGGACCCCTGACAAAAAGTAGTGATTTTAGAGCTGACAGTTAGTGAAAAAGAGTTTTTAGTTTTTAGATACGCATGGTTATCAGACTGCTCACCGTGGCTTGTATACTCGCAAATGTTAAAAGCTGCCTTTTGAAAATATTGCGTGTTGTTTCTTCAAAAAGTAATTCGATAAGTTCAGTGGGCATTTATCATCAAACCATGTACAAAATATAAAGATTTCAACGAAGATGCACTTAGCCACCTGCAAAGCACATGGCACAAAGGCTCTCATGAAGATGCAAGCATTTTTTTTTGCTTTATTGGGAAGCCAAAGCAGTTTCTATAAATGAGAAGTTGGACTCATCATTTAGAAGACAAATTCAATAAAATCGAAACAAACTGGGTCCCATCATTTCTACAATCTTATTTTGCTGCATGCATGATTTAGCACTTCGTCGAAAAGAATCAAATTCTGGTAATTTTTATGACCTGTTGAGAGTTTCGTGTTGAATCTGGAGATGAAGTTCTTGGTAATCATTTGTCAATTGGTTATTGTAGTGCTGAGGATGGTTCACCGACAAAACGGCCCTGGAATAATAAATGGGCTAATAGTAAAATGTAAAATCAAATATTATATTCGTATTTTTACTCACCTATTCAGTGTCAGGTTTAGCTCACAATAAACAATAATAATGACATCACAAGAGTGAATTTAATAACCTTTACGCGAAATGGTTTCAATCACGATTGTTCGTTGACAAGGAACAATATAATAACATCACAAGAAATAATTTTACAATTTTACCACTTTTTTAAGGGTGAAAAATTTGACAAAAACTTAATTAAATGCCAAAAAAATAAAGTTTTTGTTAAAAAATGTTAACAATTTGTCTGGGGCCGTTTAGACCGGGGCCGTTATGTCGGGGCCGTTTTGACGGGTCACCGCTGAGTATATCTCAACTACGCAAAACACTATAATGGAAATTTGTGGGTCTCTCTTGCGTGAAGACATTGTTCGTGAAGCAAATAATTCAGTTGCATTTTCTATACTTGCCGACGAGACAAATGATATTTCAGGAGGCATTGAGCAGATGTCGCTTGGTGTTAGATTTGTAAAAGAACAAAAATGGGAAAATGATGGTCACAGAAGAATTCCTGGGATATATTCCAATTGTCAATAGAACAGGTGAAGGTTTAGCCAACACCATCGTTACTAATTCATTAAAATTTGGATTAGATATGACAATGCTTGTTGGTCAAGGATACGAAGGATGTTCTACAATGGCAGGTAAAGGAGGAGGAGTCCAAGCAATAATTCGAAAAAATACCTAAAAGCAGCATTTGTACATGGCAGTTCACATAAACTAAATCTCGTGAACGATTTAAATAATGTGAATTTTGTACGAAACAGAATAGGAACAATTAAGTCAATTATAGTGTTTTTTCCCAGAAAGTAATCAGCAAAGAAAACTAATTCCAAATGTTCCTTTGCTATGTGAAACTAGATGGACACATAAATATAAAATCTTGCGGATTTTTGCTGAAAATGTGACTGAAATTGTTAAACAACTAGAATATTTAGAACAATCAGTAATGTAATCAGTTATACTTGCAGATATAATTATTTTTTATGTTTGATAAATGTAAACTGTCTTCAATTTAATAAACTTTCAGGAAATATAGTTCAGTTTTATTGTAACAACTTTATGACATTTGTATGACATTTTTCTCAAATGTATAGGGGGGCAATGCCCCCCTTGCCCCCCTTCCCTACGCCCATGCCTCTAATATATCTACCTTTACTAGTGGAAATAACGGATATATCTCAGTAGGGCAGTCAATATTGTTGAAAAAAGCTGCCGGGCACCAGTCCAAAACTGGAACGGGTTCCCGGGCAGCGGCGTAGCGTGGGTATGTGCCGCACGGGCCAGAGCCCAGATCTACCGCGGAAAATATGTTGATACCTTAAGAAAGAAGTTTTTTTTAAAATTAGAAATTTGTCATAAGGACCCTATATTTTATGTTAAATTTAAATAGAAGTGCTTTCGTTTATTTATTGAAATTGAAGTTTTCTATTTTTTCTCATAACACAATCTTATATGTATAAATATTGTCAGCAATGCCATGCTCAATGGCCAAAATTGCATTTTGATCATAATACATTTTTCATTAACTTAATTTTAAACAGGCTTATTTCGCACCTGGAATTACTTTTGTCACTTGTAAAGAATATCCATTATGAATATATATTATATTAGGCAGGTTAACTTCAAGCCAAAATATTAGGGCTGTTATCGATTAATTTAAATTTAATCGTTAACTTTTGAAAAAATATCGATTAATTAATCGATAATTTCTATTAAACCCAAAAATAGAAATTTATGACGTCATTAAACTGAACATTGGTCAGGGACATTGAAAATTAAGAATATTTTGAAGTAAATTTTATGACAATGACAATGTGTTGCTACTTGATCGGATGTTTGTGCTGAAGGTGGTACGTCAGCGATGTATGTGATCCTTTAAAAGAGAATTGTTTATGGCAGTTAACACAGTAAACTTTTTCACCATCTTCGAATTTGCCATCCGCAGTTAGCTTAAGAACAAAATTTTTGCTCAACTTTCTAGTTATATGTTTAAATTTAACTGCGCTGATGCTGTCAGCCATTTTTTAGTGACGTCTGCCGGTCCACATACAGTAATAAAATATATTATAATATGACTCGGGAGAAGTTTGTACGTCAAAAAAATATCAATTATTATTAATTATGAATAATTAATTATTTATTAATAAAAAAAAATTAAAATATTATAGATATTTTCTTTAATTTTAATCGAATTTTCATCGATTAAAATAATTTTAATCGATAACAATTTTTAACGATTAATCGAGAAATTAATCGTTAATTTCCGCAGCCCTACAAAATATCTTAAGAAACTTGATTTAAATTTATTAATTCATTTTTTCCCCGCGAGATACTCTAAATTATAGGCAAAATTTCAGTTATGTAGATTAGCATATTTCATATCGGTTTTACGAATTATGTATCTTCCAAAACCTCAAATGATTTTCTTATCAACAATGAAATTTTCCGCAAACTGATTTTATTTTCATAACATGATACATATTCCCCGCCTAAATTTGCGGTCTCGTATTTTGACTGGACGATTCAAATACAATAAGATCTCCAAATAAAATGATAGAATAAGTCAAATAATCCTTTAAGAGTTCTCTGTGATTAATCTTTGAAAATAATTTTATTAGCACTTATTAACTATTAACGTTAATTAATAATTTTGAGCGTCATTGATTTCATAAAATACATGTTTTGAGAGAGTATATGTTTTTAGATCTAAAAAAAAATTAAAAAAACATAAAAACAATAGCAACCTCTCTCTCTGATTTTCATTCAATCTTTTCACATTGCACAAATGGACTTTTTGTACCTTATGTGAAATATATGAAGAGCTATCGAATGAAAAGGAATACGTATGTGGTATCTTGTAACAGAAAGAACTTTCTTTGCGAATTTTTTAGATGCTAAATAACAACGGGTAGTGTGCCGCCCCTAACAAAATGCCAGCCATAACATTAGCTTTTGATTTGCTCATGTTTAAAATTGATAGGGTTCAGTAATTATTCCTTTTACAACAGGGGCAAGTGTCACATTTGAAGAATCAAATTAAATTACCTGCACATAAGTGTTACGTTCTTATAATACTTGGTATTTATTGTATTTTGACAAAAGAGCTCCATTTTCTCTTAATTTTTTTTTCTTTCAAGCTAATTAAGAACTATGAATTTTCCGCCCCAAAGTTCCACCCGGGGCATTTGCCCCCTTGCCAACCTCTTTCTACGCCACTGTACCTGGGTTACCTTTTCTAAATGCCTCAAAATTTTCGCCGTTATGCCCTCTATTAGCCTTATACTTCTTTGTTTATTATGTAAATGCCAATTTACATGTAATCAATCAGCGATGTAAAAATCCGGTAAAAATACACATTTCATGGTGTTGGCTATCATCGGTCTGTAAGTCTTACTAAATTTAGTAACGTATTATTATTTATAAGTTTACATCAAATATTGCAAACATTTACAGGAAATACAAATTTTGAAAATGGACGGTTTTTTTAGAATGGGGAGAAGACTGCAAATAAATATAATGAGGGTAAGCGAATTTGTCTCATCTGCCAAACATGGCTAGCAAATTACAAAGCCAGCAATTTGAAGCGACACTATGAAAATGTCATGAAGAGTTTGCATCATGGTTATATGCTGCAATCGGAATTAAGAAAAAGCAAACTTGCTGAGTTAAATGAAGGCGTCACTACAAATGGGTCAGTTATACACAAGACAAATTGTACAGAAATGAAATACTCATAAACATACTCGTTAATAGTTTCCACAGGAAAAAAACGTCACATATTTTAGATAGGTAGCATTTGTTGGACTGACGCTGCTAATATATTGTCAGTGTATACACATAATCATGCAGTATATAAATAATGACCTTTGTTGGACTGAAGCTGCTAATATAGTCAATGTGTACACAAAATCATGCAGTATATAAATAATGCCCTTTGTTGGACTGAAGCTGCTAATATAGTCTCTGTGTACACATAATAATGCAGTATATAAATAATGATCTTTGTTGGACTGAAGCTGCTAATATAGTCACTGTGTACACATTATCATGCAGTATATAAATAAAGACCTTTGTTGGACTGAAGCTGCTACTATAGTGTCAATGTGTACACATTATCATGCAGTATATAAATAAAGACCTTTGTTGGACTGAAGCTGCTACTATAGTGTCAATGTGTACACATTATCATGTAGTATATAAATAAAGCCCTTTGTTGGACTGAAGCTGCTAATACTGTCAATGTTTACACATAATCATGTAGTATATAAATAATGCCCTTTGTTGGACTGAAGCTGCTAATAGAGTGTCATTGTGTAAACATAATCAAGCATTATATAAATAATACCCCCTGTACACATTATCATGCAGTATATAAATCAGGCCATTATTTGGATTGAAGCTGCTGATATAGAGAAAATGTAAACACATAATCATGCAATTTAAAAACAAAATGTCACATTGAAGCACTATGGGTCGCGACCACACTCGCGATGAACAATTCCTTTAATGATTTTTTTTTAAAAATTAAAAATAATTTTAGGAGAGTTAAATGATTTTTAACTTTTGAATTGATTTAACACTATATGAATAGAAACCGTGATACGTATGACTTGTGATTCGGTGAACATTAAATGTTATGATTATGATTCTGCTGAGAAGCCTTGGTTTGACCTTGCACGTTTCTTTAAATCTGGTTGGTAGCTTGTAGTTGTGGTACGGAGAGGTTCTGTCAGATGGCCGATGCTCGATGCTTTGATATTATGAATTCCATCATGAAGAACAGTGGCGTAGCGAGAGGGGGGGCAAGGGGGCAAATGCTACAAATGTTTTTTCGAAAACATGTACTCTCTGGAAACTGTATTTTATGAAATCAATGTCGCCCAATATTATTAATAAACGTTTAGTGCTAATAAAATGCTTTTCAGAGAACTCATTGAATACTTACAGTAGCTTTGAATCATTCTACAACTTTATCTGAAGGTTACTGTAGAAATTTGGCAGTTCCAGAATTCGTGAATATCAGCTTGGACATTCTCTTACGGGGAAAAAAATTAATTGATGAATTTAAGTTATGTTTATTAAGATATTTTAGCTCGAAGTTAATATGTAATTGTATATTCTTGATTTTGATTTACTCATTTTTGATTTCATAAATTTCACAATTCTAGTTTAATTTTAAAAGAGCAATTTGGGGGTGGGGCCCTTTCTTCGTCATTGCTGCCATTTTAGTTTGAGCCTTTTATTTTAAAAAAAAATTATTATGTAAAAATAATATATAGCTGAATGGCCGGTTGGTGTAATGGTTTAACTACCTTTTATTAATTTTTAAATAAATCAATACTATTTTATTATTTGCTTTAGATTACCTTCCATTTAATTTCCATGCAACCATGGTGTCATAAAAGACTTTTAATCTTTCGACTCCATTTTCATTATTTTGTGTGTGTGTGTTTGTTTGTTTGTTGTTGTTGTTGTTGCTTGTGGGGGGGGGGAGGAGCTCGGGGGGGTGAAGGGATTGTATACGTATATTAATATTAGTATGCCTAATAATTGGTCTTGAGACTATTTCAGTTCTATCACATAAATATAAATTGCATTTGCAATAAATATAAATCGCACACTGTCTTTTCAATGCAGGAGGCTTACAACGCCTTAAAAAGATAATTTAAAAACCGCTAGTCAGGCTAGTTGACAGTTGAATTACCCGCCTTTATACGGTTTGTTACAATTTGTTTTATGGTTTCATGTACTATACATTGTCTCTGATTTTTCGTGAGATGGAGGACGGCAATATCAAGATGCTCTAGCTAAAGCTCGTGAGGACACTCACCACAAATATTTATAATCCCACTTTCAAACGTTCATACTTCAAGGCCTTAAGCCTTAAAAAGCTCTGTCCACTGTTGTCCTTCACCAACCCTTAACAAATCATATTATAAGTTTCAAATTACTGCACATTGTGTCATAGACATTTCTTAAGAACAGAACTCTTTAACAAAAGGTGAAACAACCCCTTTGTTGTGAAATACCCAGAAAATGATAATTTATGTAATTGTCAGTTGTTTGTGTAAAATTAAAAACAATTCGCAAAGCAGATGTTATGTTTTAAAAGAGAATTTCAGTGACCAAGGTCGTTACCTAATATTTCTCGTGCATTAAAAAAATTGTTTCTTGAAAGTTAGTGAAACGACTGTAATAACACTATCTCAATAATAGGCCTATAATTATTTTAATTAAAATGATTAAAATATCATTTATTAATTTATCGGAGCGGTGGGATGTGGGAATTTTCGGAAATTTAGAAGGGATTCAAATATGAAAAGAAAAAAATAATTCCTTTTTTTTTAAAATCAAGGTCGCTCTAATAATAATTACTAGATACGCCCCGCGGCGTAGCATGCGCCGCAGACTTGCTCATGGATAGTTCAAAGAAAGGGGGGAAAGAACGAACACAAACTACAGCACGAAGAAATCAAAACAACGCGAGTGAACCACCGACGCGTTGTTGGTCTCGAGTCATTCGAACTGCGGTTATCTACCTGCCCACCACCCTAGATTGCCAATCATAAACTGTGATTGGCCGACCCTAGCCAGTGTCCTCCTCTATAGTTTTCTGTACAGGTGGCAGTTTTTCAGACCTCGCCTACAACTACAAGCACTGTACTCTCAATAATACCGATGGTAAAAGTATTTTTATTTTATTTTTACACCTGAATATAATTAATGTTTTTAGTGCAGATATTTAAATAATGCTGCTTTTTTATCCGACTTTACACACTGATAAAACTCTCCTCGTCGAACATCGTAAGAGACAATAGAAATGATTCCCCATCTCCCCCGCTTATACTCCATAGAAGCAGGCTTGTTTATAGAGGGTGCTTGTTGCATTGACTTAATAACATCGTCAAGTAATCTTTAGAATGTCATGGGTGTGGTCAGTGACATGGGAGGTTGGTGTGGAAGAGATGGTCAAGCCTGGGTGACAGTTCCTTCTTTTCATCGAGGGACATACATTGCATCTCTCAACCCAACTGTCATCTGTGAGCAGTTTATGGAATCTTGAAATTATCGAAATTTTAAAAACTGAATTTAAAGAGCAGCTTCGTTTAAATTGATCCCCATTAAAACTAATGCTGAGTAGCAAATACATTCAATTTTAATGTCAGCGCTTCTCATAACATAATAAATAGACATTTTTATTGCTTGAGGAAATCTTCCTACAGGGTGTTACCCTTAAGTTGGTCACTTCGATGATACCCGTCTAACGACAGTCATTGGACTCGAGTGCTGAGCTGGGGTTGCACCGAGGTTGCAGCGAAAATACACCCCTCCTTTGTGAGGTCAACTTTAGTGGAAGACATTTTCGACCATGTTCTTTGATGCCCAGAGGGGGCGGGGGATGCCCCTAGCTATTAATTAGTTCAATTAGCTTCCTTGGGGAAGGGGGGACATATTGACTGGGAGATTTTCCCGGGATTACCTATTAAGAGCCTCACACTTAAGGGCTGCTGACTCCATTCCTCATGTAGGATTGCTTGAAGATGAGTACATCAAATTTGTTAAAACTTGTTGCTTTTTAACTTTTATTTGCATCATAATACTTCTTCCACAAATGTGACTATTTAAGAACTTACTCAATAAAGGAAGTTTTAAAAAATTAATTTTTTTATGATTTCGTTAATAGATCTAAGCATAATTTTAAACAAATATTTATTTAGCAAATTACAGGCCTAAATTTCATCATGTTTTATGAGAGATAATGAAAGCCTCTTACGTTTTCCAATATAACAGCTAGTTTATTCATTGACTATTAAATGCAAAACTATTGCAAATAAAATAAATGATTTATTGATTGATGTTTTGTGAATTTTTGTGCAAGTTTGTGGAAGTTTGTGTGATGAAAGTCTTAGATGCTACCACGTGATGGTCAGTTTCAAGGGTCCTGTAGAGTGAAGCTTATATATGAACGTTGTGCTTGGAAGCGATTTCATATCTTGATATCTTGTATATATATACTTGAAAATAATCAAATAATCCTTAGCGTGATAATTTAGTCTTGTCCCCGACACACCAACGGAAAGTTTTACAAATTATTACTAAACTACGTATCTTAAAAATGATTTTTTCCCTTTATTAGACTCTCTGAATCTCTCTTCCCTTCTCTCTCTCTCTCCTCGTCTCTCTCTCTCTCTCTCTCTCTCTCTCTCTCTCTCTCTCTCTCTCTCTTATAATGATTTAATTAGGATATAATAAAGATTCAAACTATAAAATGCATACTTTGTTTATTGGAAGCACTCAGTCACAGAAATTTTGATTTAATGCAACATTCAGGTATTACATCTCGTTGCTTCCCCCCCCCCATTTTTATAAGCAACACAGATTAAGAAATACAGGAGAAATATATTAATAATAATACTGTCATTGTTATAAGTTATAAGTTTACTTGTATGTCATCATAGCTTTCATTAAATATTTCTGTAAATTTGTTTAATTAAAGTCAAGGACTTGTGACTATAAATAGAATAAACAAATACATGCTACTAATGTGTTTTTCTTTAATGATCATAAAATATATACCCATTATCAATAACGGAAAAAAATGTGATAATGTTTAAACTTATAATATAATATAATATAATATTTATAACAGTATAGTTTTTTTTAAGTGGCTCACAAATCGGCAGCCCAGCACCTAAATATCAAATAAAATCCCCACAGACCAGAACGTACTCTTTGTCTGTGCTCAGGATACAAGCAACTTGATTCCAATCTGAACTCTACAAAACTAAATAAAACACCAAAGTGCTTCTCTATAATCATAAAAATAACACTATGAAGCAACACCTCTTTTTTAAATGAGCACTTAAAGAAAATGCACCTTTAGACCAAAAAAAAAGCTTATTTTTCAACTGAAAACAGCATATTACACAAAAACTTAAATGCTAAAAAGAACCACTGCAGTGTAAATTCTTCATAATGACTGCGACCCGAAAGAAAAATAATCCAATGGCCGGCCACATTATGTACAAAATGATGATGAATCCATGCATCAACATTTGTAATGAATATTTTTTTTTAAAATCAATCACATGTTCTTGAAGTTATCAAAACATATTCCAATGAGCATTGCGCAGTGATTCAGTCACCGGGAAAATCACAAGACATATTTTGAAAAATCAACAAGTGAATTTACAACTGGGTGGCTTCAACCTTCGGCATCTCTTTTACTTAAAAGCTCTCTTAGAAAACATGCAAATTCTTCGAGCTGATAAAACTCCGCTTCTGTCAGAAGTTCTCTCCACATTGTCTCACTCATGGGAAGTGTCCCTTCTTTGACACATCCGTCGCGCAGGTAGTTCAGAACATATCGGAAGTGTGTTCCATCTCTGTCGATGAAATAGCTACCGTCTGGCTCGGTTTTGAGTTCATGACGTCCACTGATAAAGCAAAAAAGTACAAAATTAATATAATTAATGCGAAGGACTATTCAGAAATCGTATTAAAGATTCTACAATTTGCATTTTTCTTTTTATTAAATAAAATTAAAAGAAAAAAAAGATTTTAAAACTACCTATACTGTTCTATACTAAATAATGTATTATTAAATGCAGACATGTCAAATGTTCATTATAATTTTTAAGTTAGTAAAATATTTTAAAATCAATCATAATTCACGACAAAACGCCCCCCCCCACCCATTCCGCATTCCCCCCCTCCAATTCTGTTTGGCATAAAACAATTCCAACAGCGTCAGAGGCATAGCTAAGGTATTTTGCGACCAGTGATAAACTAGAAAACTGCCCTCCTATATTTTGCCATTATTCCCTTATCACAATTTAAAGTTGTAAGCCTCATTTTGGCGCCCCTGTACTTCGTCACCCGGGGTCATATGCACCACCACCGCCCGTTTCACCTTTGTTTCGCCTCTCGATAGAATTTTGACTTTTACCTGAACATGGCTGCCAACATGGAGTTTGGATCTTTGGTGAGTGTGAGTAAGGAAGTGGTGAACAAGTTTCCTCCTATGTCCAGTTTGATTCGACTTTCTTGGATTTTACTCAGTTCTGACATTCTCTGTAGACATTTCAAAACAAACCAAATAGAGTCGAATAAAAAGCTGATCATGGTTACAATAAAATACGTCTGAAGTGAAATAAAACAATTTCACACATTTACATGTAACCTAAGTTGTTCAATTTATGGCTAAATTAGACTTGAATTCACATGTAATATTTTTATAAGACCTCTATACTCTTACAATTTAAATGGGGAAAATAAATATTTTTATGAATGTTTTTTGTGAAATTTTAATTTAAAATATAATCATAACTCTAAGGATATGAGTGTGTTTACATTTATGTGACTGGCCAAAATAATAGACTGTTACATGCTTAAGGTCATACTTTTAATTCCATTTGAAATCTTTCTTTCTCTGTATGCAGCTCCTCTCTCTGAGCTCTCAACTCCTCTTCTTTCTCTTTTATAACTTTTGCTGCCTCCTCCTGTTTGTCTGTGAATTCTCTTTCTAGTTCTATCCTTCTGCTTTCATATTCCTGTAAAAGTTAAAGAAGAAAAAGTAGATATTAAATGCATCTATATATTTGATAGTTGGAGTCTACAGCACGGAAAAACGACATTATCTTTAACACAGGTATCTTTTTTGAAAATACAACGTTTATGTTCTGCGTCTTCTTTATTTCGTTTTACTTTCATTTTAACTTATATATGTGAACCAAGAATCGAAATTATGATTTTTTTCTATAAGTATAATCAAAATGCATAAATCAATCTATTTGACAGCATTTAATGCTAACAGCGGTTTTAATGTTGTGAAGTTGTGAACTGTATAAAACGATATTCTCTAGTAAAGATGTAAGATAAAATGCCGAGAAAATTCTTTGTATTTGCTTTTTGATTATTCATGTTTAAGGAAAGTTTATTTTAGTTTAGTAAGGTACAGTCACCACAAAAGAACCAGTGGAGCTGAATTTTCTCATATATATATATATATATGTAACCCATTAGATTTTTTAAAAATGTATTACCTTAATTTTCTTTTCGCATGTAACCATTTCCTCACTTAGTCGAAATTCTTTTAACTCAAGCCTGGTACCCAGACGCTCTGTAACGGATTCACGAGCACACACCTGACGTTCTCTCTCCCTCAGCTGGCACTCGCGATCCTCAATGTAATCTTTGGCTCTCTGGAAGTGGAGGTTAATAAGAGTCAAAATAATATCGGAGGCAGAATTTGATTTTACACCGTTTTTCTATGAACACTGTTCCCATGCTAAATAGCATCAAAATAAGGGAAGAAGATACGTCTTCTTGGCCACCCACCAGAGCCGCGTGAACAGTGCAACCCATGTGGCTTTAATAAATGTTCAGGTCTAATTTACAATTTTAAATGAAAAGGTAACAAAACCGAAAATTCCCAGATGTAACGCGGCAGCTAGCTCTGTCTGTCACACCTAATAATAAACGTGATGCTTTCAATTATAGTAAATAAAATAATGGGAATGGGACCGTTAAAAAGTAACATAATTTTGAAACTATTCAGTTCACTTGTTTATGAAAAATTAAATTTAAGTTTTATAACAAAACAGGAAATTATGCTTGAGGGGTAAGAGATTGACTGATCAAATTTGTCTCCAAATGTGTCTCCATGCAACAGTATTGGGATATATGCTTATGTGGAAATTGTTACACGCTAACCAACACAATATAAGTCTGACTTCTCTTTCTGGGGTATACTAATTCCATCTTGCATCTTGAATTTTGTTTTTATTATTATTTTGTGTGTGACTGTCTCGGGTTCATGCAATCAGCAAAGACAGTCAAATTTTGGATTTATATTGATGGAATTAATCTTGGAGATATTTTAAAATTAATAAGTTTAAGGTTAAAAAATCTTACGTTTGAACATTTATTTTATGATTTTTAATTATATGTCATAACCTTATGTATATAAATAATATAAAATTTTCGTAAAATTTTGAAAAAATACACAGCTTCTTTATGTTACACTTACCTGTACAAATACATTAAAATTGCCGTGTAACTTCTCAAGAAATGTTTTCCCAATGTGATCTATTTGTTCGTGAATGTCCAGTTCCCAGGGCGTCGAGGCATCATCAAACATGCTATGGTCTAAGAGATGACCCCTGGCTAGTTCGTCTTCAGGCGCTTCAATCTGCTCGGGTGACCCTGCCCACTTGCCCTCGGCGTCTGCTGTCTCTAGCGCGATGACCGGTCTCGTGAAATCAGAATCCATGTCCAGAGCAACGCCAATGGCCTTGTCTCTGCAAAGCACAAGCCTCCACTCGGCATCCGCCTCTGGTTTAGCCCACATGCGTGACTCCTGGTTCGCCGGGATCGAGTATAATTGGCGGGCTTTGTACTCCACGTGACCGACTTTCTCCATCTTGCTGAAACGAACTATGTGGAAGTCCTCGGGCGGCGAGGTGCTTAGCATCACTTTAAAAGAGTTGATGTTATGCTCTATCTCCGGTCCACGCGCGTACTTGTAGACGACGAGTTTCATCGCCTTGTGGCCATCTGCAATCCCGTACCACTGCACCAGCATGCGCCAGGTGTCTTCGTGTACAACGTCCACGGTGTGCGCATAGTCTCTTCTTGTCACGATCGGCCCGGGCGGAGACGAGGCCCGCGGGCCGTAGTACTTCCTAGAGCTGTTGATGCCGACATATTTCTTCAGCTGCTCCAGCCACTCTGCGACGATGACGTACCAGAAATCTCCCTCTTCCAGCTGACGGTCAAAGAGGTGCTCCAAGACCGACTTCTGGACCTGGGAGTCCGGTGAAAAGGACACGCACGACGAGTGGCCGGCAGTCGCTGGTTGCGTGGACGAAGGGGACGATGCCCTGACCCCGGCCACCGCGGCCACGGGCACCGCAGACGTGCCACAAGAGGACGGTGAAGACATCCCGAAACGGCGATCGCTGTGTTGCTGGCGGTGGAAAGACGTCACTGACGAGGGTAGCATAGGTTTATCTAGGAGTAAACACATTGCATGCGAGTTAGTGCCAAGTCGTGTGCACAGAAATCAAGGGAGCGCTTTCCAAGTGCGCAGAAACTACCTGTTCTAATGGAGGGAGGGCTGTTTTATCGGGAACCGAGGAAAACAGTCTGGCAATCCTACAAGTGACCTGCTGACTTTTGACCTTCCTCTCTGTCCCACCTTAAAATAGACTCGATGGGGAATTCACGTGCTTTTGTTTACAAACATTACCTTTTCAAAGCATCTCGGATGCTTGGGGCAATTAAATTTAAATAAAGCATCGCAATAGGACAGCACTATGTTATACTTTAAAATTGTATTACAATCTAGATTTAAGATATAATTTATTCGGTATTAGATTTCAGTAAAATATTTATAACATAGTAAATATTCGTGTTCAAAATAAAAATAATAATAAATTCAAAATTGTCATTTAAACGTTTAAAAAGTGATTTTTTAGTAAACAAAAATGTGTTATGTATTTATATATGATCTAAAGAAGCCATTAAAAAAACAACACACACCTAACAAACACCTAATAAACACAGGGGAGACCAACACTTACCTGTGTTTTGTTTCACTTGATCGTCGGAGTATGTTTCTCCGTTAACACTAAAAGGGAATATAAGTTTAAAATGTTGAGGAGACCCCCAAAATGAAAAGTTTATATACTCAGACCGCACGTGACGAGTGCCCCAGACCGAGGCTGCTTGACACCCAGCCAATAATGACGTCAAGCTTTTCTCGAACATCGCAGATCACCTGGAAAGTTGACTTTTTTTCTTTGTTTTCCCTGCCAAGTATCAGATGTGTCTGGCATTTCAATGACCTTTCACGAAATGACCAACACAAGATACTGACCAATATTATATCTTTTCAGTTCAATGAGACGTAGACAACATTTAGAAAATTGTATATCTGACAGGAAAGTTTATTTTTAGATTCCAGTTTTCTTTTAGCTAGGTTTAAATCCATAAGGCATAATACGACCACAGATGGCGTCTCGATGTATGCGGCTTCTATATGTATTAATAGTACCCACTGACCCCCAATACATTTGCAGCTCAATGCAGATTTCTGTGAACGATATATTTTCCGTGTTTCTGTCATCAAAAATAATAGTTGTTCCAATGGCAATCACTCTCTCTAAATCAATAATTTATTATTAAATATTGAACAAGATATAAAAGAAATATTGAAGTTAAATTACCAGAGTTACCGAAGCTATAAGAAAGACTTTTTTGGTACTAAAATATTATGTAACTAAGGGGTGAAAGGGACAGGTTGGCAGATCCTGGATTTTTTCCTACATGCTTGAATTGCGTGTGAAATCGAAACATATAAAACGAAATTGTTGTAAATTATTTAACTCATTTGTGAAAATTAACAGGTCCTGGTAGGCAAAGCTAAGATTATACTTAATTACAAGCCCGCGAACCTGGATTCTACATGTCAGAATACTAATCAATAAAGTCGCTCAAAGGGGCCGTTGATAAAGTACGTCACGCTATTTTTGACCATTTTTAACTCCCCCCTGTCACAAACTGTCACACATCTCGGACCCCCCCCCCTAAAGTACGTCAGACTTGCGAAACAAAAATGTTGTTTTTTATTAACAAAATAATCAAAATTTAATATAAAACAGCGTGATGTCACACATGGCCAGACCCCCCCCCCTGTCACAAAGTGTCACACTTTCTTACACCCCATCCCCCCTCTGGAGCGTGACGTACTTTATGGACGGCCCCAAAGACGATAATAAGTTTCAATTTTATTTTATTTTTTCCAACTTAATAAGTTTTCCATTGATAGTAGTTAATACAATATAAATTGGTCTTAAATACTTTTGTTTGTTGGGTAGGTGTTTTGCTTATGAATTAAGGCTTTAACCGAAACATCTACTTACGTATTTTTCCAATAAAAGCTTTACATTTATTGTTTTAATTTTTTTAATCGCTGGTATATATTGTATTTTAAGTAGGCTTAACCATCCTATTTAACTTTAGTGCAACGGGGATATGCTGGTTGTCAATCCAAAAAGTTGTGAGGGCCATTTCGGTAAGAGCAAACTGTGTCCCGAAAAACAAAAGTATGAAATAAGCTTCTGTTGTCTAAAATGTATTTATTTTATTGCATTTAATTTTAATATAATCTTTAATCAAATTGAATTAAGTCGATCTAATTTAATGAGGTTTTTAATTTTAAACTTTTCTATAATTAAATTTTGAAAGCATTTTTTGCAATAGAAAAAAGAATGAACATGTTGTGTATGTGTTTGTGCATGCGTGCTTGCGTGCGTATGTGTTGAGTGTGATTCAGTAGCACCAGTGGTCAGTGGACTGCAATTTTGACTAGCATGACTCACTATGTTCCCCCCGCCCTTCACGAGTCTTATGTTTTTTCAAGGAGTATTCCAAACAACACATGATATACACACAAACACACACACACACATATATATATAAATATATATATATGTATATATATATATATATATATATATATATATATATATATATATATATATATATATATATATATATATATATATAAAAGAGTTTTTTACACAAAAAAAAATTTAAAAAATTAATTAATAAATTTATTTGACATACACTTAAGCTTTTATGATGTGTAATATTCAGGTGACCAGAATCTCAGGACAACTGTATGAGTTTTTTTTAATTACTATTTAATTTTATTTATTATTTTTTTTTATTTTTTGTTGATGTTTAAGATAAACTTTTTTTTTAACGAACTAGCTAGTTGTGAAATTAATTTTGATACGGAAAACAACATTTCAAATATCGATAAAATTTATGATAGGGCAGCACAGGAACTATTTAATTAAAAATTTAGTTTTAATTTCTGCTGCATGCTATCGACTCGTGGGAGATGCTGATCTTCTATCGAGCGCCTCCCCAGCCGGCGGATAGGGGAAAGCCCACCAGATATGGAGGGTACCGGGGAAATAAAATACCCGGGGTGGACCAAAATCAGCCCTACTGCCTTGTAGGAAGTGGAGGGATCCACAAAGGCTAGGGACCCAACCCGAACAAAGGCAGCTACCCAGAGAGCTGTGAGGGGCAACCCCCCAGATGGTTGTGCGCAGGGCTAACAACCCAGCCATGTAAAAAAAAACCATGTTACGAAAGCCAATCAACTGAATAAAACCCGGACTGATATCAATGGAAATCGACCTACGCCTGTAAATGGACGCGAGTTTAGTTTTGCGACATGGAATGTTCTAAGCCTGTTCAGAGCAGGAGCCTTAAACAATCTTATAATCCAATTGAATAAATACAAGATATCCATCGCAGCACTGCAGGAAATTCGATGGAAAAATGCAGACATACTAAAAACAAGAGAATACACAGTATTTTATAGTGGTAATAAAACAAAGATACACTTTTTTAGTGTAAAAACAACACGCTAGGAACAGGATTTGCCGTTAAAAAAGAAGTAGTCAATGACGTCATAGGCTTCAAACCAGAGAATGAAAGATTGTGCTCCCTACGTGTGCGGGGGAAAATGTTCAATATAACATTCATAAATGCACATGCTCCCACTGAAGATACGGAAGATCAGGTTAAAGAATCCTTTTATGAGACACTGGAAAAGATCTACGAAGAGGCACCACGACATGATATTAAAATAGTGATAGGAGACTTTAATGCAAAAATTGGTAAGGAAAAGGGTGTTTATGCCAACTATTGGCAAGGAAAGTCTTCATGATGAATCCAATGACAATGGCATGAGATTGATAGACTTTGCTCTAGGAAAAGGAATGTCAGTGAGCAGCACCAAGTTTCAACACAAGAATATACATAAAGCCACTTGGAACTCGCCAGATGGAGTCACTCACAACCAAATTGACCATGTTCTAATCGACCGGAGACATGGATCCGATATACTTGACGTAAGAAGTTATCGAGGAGCAGATGCTGACTCTGACCACCTACTTGTACGAGTTAAATACAAGCAGAGAATAAGTATAATTCAGAATTGTCATAATCAAAGAGAGAAACGATATGATTACCAAAGACTTTCCAAAGACCCACTAACCGCAAAAGCCTACCAAACTGAAGTAGAAACACAGCTCGAAACATTTCAAGAAGAAGGGAACAAGGAAAACAACATAAATGAACAATGGAATAGGATTAAAAATGCTATGAAAGGATCAGCAGAAAAAGTTGTAGGGTTCCAACAAACTAATAAGAGAGTTGGCTGGTTCGACAATGAATGCAGAAAAACTATTGAAGAAAGGAACAAAGCACGAATGATCATGTTACAAAGAGACACCAGAAAGACAACACAAACATACAAAGAGGCCAGAAAAGAAGCGACAAAAATGTGCAGGAAGAAAAAGAGGGATTGGGAAAAAGCTAAAACTAAAAGAAATAGAAGACTTGTCAAGAGAGAGAAATATCAGAGGAATGTACATGAAGATAAGAGATGAAATGAATGGATACCAAGCCAGACCACAAATGTGTGAGAGGCAGGATGGAGAATTAATCACAGAAAATAGTAAAGTATTGGAGAGATGGGCTGAATATTTTGAGGGCATACTGAATGCAGACAATGGACAAGATGATGATTACCAACCACCACATGGAGGACCAGACCCTTTTATAAACCCGCCAACATTAGAAGAAGCTAAAGAAGTAATCAATCATATGAAAAATCACAAAGCCCCTGGAGAAGATCTTATCACAGCAGAACTTATTAAGTATGGAGGAGGAGAACTACACATTCAGATACATAATCTCTTAACTAGAATCTGGCAAGAAGAGAAAATACCAACAGAATGGGAAACGGCATTAATAACCCCAATACACAAGAAAGGATCCAAACTTCAGTGCAAAAATTACAGAGGAATCTCCCTATTAAACGTTTCCTACAAAATACTGACAAAACTTATAGCCAAAAGACTACATCCATATGCTGAAGAAATATTAGGAGACTACCAATGTGGATTCAGACAAAACAGATCAACGACTGATCAAATTTTCACCATCAGATGCATATTAGAGAAATGCTATGAATACAACATCCCAGTGCGATCAACTATATGTAGATTATAAAATGGCATATGACAGCATCAAAAGGAAATATCTATATGAAACGCTGCAGGAGTTTGGCATACCCAACAAACTGACAAGAATGATATATGTCACGCTGAACAACTCAAGAAGCAAAGTTAAGGTTCAAGGAGAATACTCAAGGGAATTTATGATTAGACAAGGACTAAGGCATGGAGACTCACTGTCTTGTATGCTCTTTAACTTAACGTTAGAAAGAGTTATTAGAAACATAAATATCGACACTCGAGGAACAATAACTGGATACTTCCTGAGGGAAACTCAAGAACCAAAAGCTATTGGCACTTTCTATAGCCAACCCATCCAGTACCTTGCATATGCTGATGACATAGCCCTGCTTGCTAAAAGTACTAAAGACATATCAAAGTCATACATTGAATTAGAAGACGCATCACTGCAAGCAGGGCTGGAAGTCAACAACCAAAAAACAAAATACATGACCCTAGAAAGAGAAGAAAGGACAGGTGAAGACATTAAAATTAGGAACCAGACTTTTGAAAAAGTAAATCAATTCAAATACCTAGGATCAATACTAAATGAAAGGAATGAATTAATGATAGAAATTAAAGAAAGAATATCAGCCGGTAATAGAGCATACTTTAGTCGCCAGAATATCCTCAAAAACAAAAATATTACAAGGGAAACAAAGAAAACTCTTTATGAAACTGTCATCAGACCAGCTGTAACATATGCAAGTGAAACTTGGACCTTGACAAAAACTGCAGAAAACCTGTTAAATACATGGGAGAGGAAAGTTCTCAGGAAAATATATGGACCAACAAAGGATGAGTTCGGATGGAGAATAAGAACCAACCATGAACTATACAATCCATATCAGGATACCACAATAGTTGCAGAAATAAAAAAGGGCAGACTGCGCTGGGCAGGACACCTAGAAAGAATGTCAAATGATAAAGGAGTAAAGAGGGTACACCACCAAAACCCCAGAGGAAAACGGCTCAAGGGAAGACCTAGGCTTAGGTGGATGGATGACATAGAGAAAGATCTACAACAACTGGGCATCCAATATTGGAAAAGAAAGGCGTTAATAAGGACTGAGTGGAAGGATATCGTGAGGCAGGCCTAACACTACATGCCATCGAGGATAGGTGGTTGCTGGTGGTAACAGTACATTTGTCTAAACTGTTATATGACTGACCTTGTCATTTTCTCAAAATGCCAATTCTAAAGTCTAAACCATTACAAAGGTCATTCTCTTGTTGTGATCTTTTATTAAACAATTCTGTTCAATATTAACGCCATGATTATGATTAATATCTATGTGAATTACTTTTGATTACTTTTTGTGAATTTATAATTCTGATGTAGGCTACAAATGTACAAGAAAGTGCGTATTATATTTAAGTTTTAACAATCTACCATATATTTATTTTAAAAGTTTGAGGCTACCCATGTTGCATATTACTAGGTGCCTAGGATTCGTTTAAAAGCCAATGAAGAAATCTCTCACCGCTACATACAACGGGTTTCTCGTGTAGCTCTATTGAATATTAGTGGGTTGTGGTCACGTGAAGAATTTACTTTTCTTATAATTCTTATTTCCTATGAGTCTGTCACATGGAGACCGCAAATGTCCCACGTAATACATTTCAAGAATTAAATAAAAAAAACAACAACAACGTAAAAACAATGTTTAAATAAAATATTACGCTTAATTATTTTATTCTCACTTAAAACCTTATACATTTTTAACTAGTAAAAATAAAACTTTAAAAATCAATATGTTTCTATAGTTTATTGAATGACTAGATACCCGAAATGCGGACACATAAAAATGGGTAAACAATGACAAAGATAATACGCAGAACTTCAAGTTCACTGTGTACAAAATCCGGGTTCTCATTGAAAGTTCCCAGTACGCGTTCAGAGTATAGTGTATTTTTAGATATATATGTCTGTAAAATAATGAGAAGGAAAAAATCCAACTTCATTGATGCTCACGCACCACGCGAGCACGTTCGACTGGCATATTCCAATCTCTAAGATGAGGAGTGG
The DNA here is from genome assembly GCA_944989445.1 of Ampullaceana balthica. Taxonomy (NCBI): domain Eukaryota; kingdom Metazoa; phylum Mollusca; class Gastropoda; family Lymnaeidae; genus Ampullaceana; species Ampullaceana balthica. The sequence continues at coordinate 97,905 of CALYLW010000077.1, forward strand.
TAGGGTGCCTCATCGTGCCTGGTCTGCGAGGCCCTGGTAGCCTTGGGAGGGGGGAGGGAGGAGGCGTCCATAGGGTTGACTTCACCTGTGTTGCTGTGCAAGATTCAAGACGGGCGTTTCGGGGTTAAAAGTGTGCTTGCGGTTGCTCACAATAATATTCATTGACTTCTTGAACGACTTCTCTCCTAATGCCTCGTGGATTAAATTAATAATAAACCTTGCAAAATGCAAGGCAGTTGTGATTAGGGAAAGATGCAACATGAGAATTTGCTATCCACATAGTTTTATAAGAAGAATTGTGCATCCGTAAACAGATACTGCAGTAAAAGGTCAGTTGATAAAATTTTAATTTTATTATGCAGGATAATTAAATATCATCTTTTAAAATATATTTTGTTTTTGGCAATCGAAGTGTCATTAAATTTGTCATGCTGCATTTGAGTTATTGTTTTGATGTCAAACTTACAAGGTTTTTAGACCGTTTCTTGTACCGTTTTAATATATAGCCTGCAGTGTCACTGGGATAGTAAGTAAATTAATTAGTAAACAGTTGACGTAAGCGTCTGTTAAGTTTTCCAGACCGGTATATTCAATAGGAAATTAAGGAGACAAATAATTTGAGCTGAAAGCCTTGCCATATTAAATTTGTTTAATTATGTTAATGTTTTCTCTTGCCATTTGTTGTTACAAAAGTTGTAACCAGCATTAACTGTGTTTAGTTATTCTGTATTTCATATACATGTTATTTTTACCGTGAATTTACGTTATGCCACAGCGCTATGGCCTCTAACTATGAGTATGACGTTTTTGGAATGTACAACCCACCCACCCTGTGTGGAGACAAACGCTGCAGCACAAGTTTCAACGAGTTCATAAACTGCGTTGTCGTCCCTGCTGCTATAGTGCTAGTTCTCTTAACTTTGCTGGCTATCATCATGTGCTGTAACTCAAAGTCTTGGTAAAATTGGAAGCTGCTCAATTATTATAACTTAACTCATATTAAATAATTATTATAGTTTAGTTATAATATTTACATTACTAAATAAACTATATTTGAGTTATTAAAATTAAACTCCAATTTAAAATTGACTGATTGTAAATATAGATTTATAAAAAATAGAATGTGCCATTTCTAACAAACTTTCCTGGTGCAGAAAGATATATTAATTCACGGAGATTCTTTACATTAGCTAGGATATTGCCTTTTCCTTTCATTATTTTTTCTGAATGCCAATTTAAAAATTTGTTTCCATTTTTCAGCAAGTGCAAAACAAATCCCCCACAAAATTCACAAACCAAGTAAGTACAAGTGAAATTATTCTAATTTTATAATTAATAATGAAATTTACTTAGTTATGGTTAATTAATCATTTGAAGTGCAGCAACATAGGAATTTTTATCAAATGTACAAATATTTTACAAATTTAATTTCTGTCATACTAGTGATATTCAACTGGAAAACTATAACTCCATTCGCCGAGCGTCAGCAAGTCTGCGTCAAATGTCACACAACCGTGAAACACCCATGATGGGTAGCAGAGCTGGATCAATGACACTAGATCGGACAAGTAGAAGGGTCAACAGGGGAAGAGACTCTTGCTATTCAGCCCCAGGAACTCTGCAGAGGTATTTTATGATTCATTTTTTTAAAATTAATGATCGAAAATCAATGATATAGCTGAGCAAAACATAATGTTTTTGAAATGTATGAAAAATATTTGTCACTTTGTATACTCTTTTGCATATTTAATAGGCAATTGTCAATATTTATAAAAGTATTTTGTTATTTCAGGCAGATTCGCAACCGACATTATGATCAACTGGCAACAGGCCCGCCCCCACCTTATGCTTACGATAATGACAATATGGGTCTGTAAGTTAACCAAGTCTCTTGCTGGTTCTCAATCATGAAAGATATGTGGGAAATGTGATGATGGTCTATTAGAATGAATAAATTCTTTATATTTTTAAGGTTTTAATTTTGATACATCTATTTTTTTTTCTTTTTGAAGCAGTCAACAAAGGAGAAGTCGCCTGTCGGAAATAGATGCTCCCAGCCCCCCTCCTCCACCAGCTTATAGCATGCACTCAGATGATGATTTTTTAGGGTAAGCTGTATCTAAAGATCATAATCTGTGTTCCAATGTTACACAAAATCTCTTTGAGTCTCTCACAACAAAGTAATTTTGGAATTAAGTTATTAGGACAGACATCAATCTTTTTTAAAGACCATGTCATGAATTTCAGTGTGTGAATTTTTATGATATTCCAATAAGCTAAAAATCCTTTTTAAAAATATTTTTTCTCTTATAACATTTTTTCAATATACACTGTATGGGGCCGTCCATAAATGACGTCACACACCTAGGGGGGGTGGAGGGGGGTCACACTTTTGTGATGATGCGTGACGAGGGGGAAGGAGGGGGTTGAAGAAATGTGACGTCACATCAAAAGGGTAACTTTTAATAAAACTGCCACTGTAAGATTTGGTGGCTTACAATTTATTTAATGACTTTTTAATTTATTTAAATTTTTTTTTATTATTTATAAAAAAAACACAAACCATCAGTGCTTCTCAAAGTGCCGTTCCAAAGGGCATCAGCCGCTGGTTGGCGTAAGTTATCAAGAAATGAAAATTAAATCTAATTATGATCCTTTAAGTTTGAGAACCCACAAGAGAACGTATACAATTGTTACCCTCTGTCGTTTGATTTTTACATCAAAGCATTTGTAATGTAACCGCTGCTTTGGGCGGTTATTTGGGGGAGCGTCATTAGCCCCAAATGCAACTGGTGAGTTTTACCAGCATGATAATTGTCTAAAAATGATATGAATAGGATTATGTGTAGATATTTTAAGTCAAAACGACGCGGAATATCCATTTATTGTTTTATTTTTCATTTTTTTCTTTGTGATCTATTTGATACCATTATAAACGTTTTAAGTTTGATATAATTGCTCAATTGTTTTTTTTTAGTCTAACGCCCCTGGCCATTCTAGATATAATAGTATTCATTAACTTTATTGAATGCATCAATTCTTGACATCTCAATTCGAGAGTAGCACTGTTTTAGGGTTGCCAGATGTCCGGTTTTGTACCGGACTGTCCGGTATTATCTATTATCGTTATTTGTCCAGTGGAAAAATGGAAGCAATACCAGACATTTTACATTTAAATATTGTGCCATCGACAAAATTCGACACTAGTGTCCGGTATTTTTGAGACAGCCACCTGGCAACCCTAAGCACAAAACAACTTTTCTTCTTAGCTCAGTTTTTAAGGCATTAATTTTAAATATCACAGAAAGGATACTTGATACAGTCAAGTCATGTGGATTAAGATTATTGTCACTCGTGTCAATATAAATGAAAGTAGGGTGGATTTAGGTGTCTTCGTATTGTATATAGGTAAGAAATCTACATAGTTGTCAAATTTAAACAAATGCATTTTCTGGAAGGAACCGGTTCAATAGTAGGCATATGTTCGAAGCGTACACGTACAAATTACTGTACACATGACGTATTTTAATATATCTAGTGGGATTGTAGTGGATGTTATATGTCCCAAATGAGTCTGCATTACCCCCAAGAATTCCCTTTGACCCCAGATGGGGTAATTTACCCCTGTTCGCCGACCTCTTTCTTACGGGATGCCCGACAGTCAATTGAGGGATTTTTTTTAAAAAATACATTTCTAAAAATATTATTTTTAAATATTTTTTTTTAAAACAAAGAAGTTAACCGTGATGATTAAAAGTCAATGTTTAATTTGTATGCATTAAAATAAAGTATAATCTAAGGATGTTAACACAGTTCGTTTTTTGAAGGCCGGTTAAACGTTTTTAAAAAACGGACCGGTTCAATCGGATACCTAAAAATTAAAATTATCAAAAGTTTATGTTAATATTATTATTAACCCGAAAAGAGCGGATTCTAGCGAATTTATATGCCCACAATGATTCAGCATTACCCCCAAGAGTTCCCTTTTTACACCGAATGAGATAATATTCCGCTGTTCACCGACCCCTCGGTTAAACCGCCCGATAGCGGTAGCCATGTATTTTTCATTAGTTTATATAACTCCACAAGAGAATGCAACAATTTAAACACGCCTCGTCCATTGGTGGCATTATATTTACAACTCTTGTGTGACGTACTTGAAATCGTAAAAAAAAATTGGGGAAAAAACAACACAAAAACAAATAAAAAAACCCAAAAAAACTCGTGAGCTTCGGAGTAAAAAGTTATGACAATATTGGATATTTTATTAATGTCATAGTATTTTTCAGTCTTCAACTTGCAGTATTACTGTATTTTGCGACGCACAAGATGACACCCTACTTTCCTGTACAAATGTGGGGTTCGTACAGTACTCGCCATATTCCTCTTCCAGCGCATACCAAATATTTTTTAGAAAACATGAGATTTGATATCAATGTGGTAATTTTAGATCAAATGCCTTTGACGTGCATATACTTAACGTGTGTTACGATATTACAATGCAGACCTACACTAAATAAATACTTAAATGACAAAAAAGTGATTTGAAACATACTTATTTTCAAATAGAAATTAAGGTGGGTTTTAGTTGTTTTTTTTTGTTGTTTTTTTTTGGGTCAAAGCTTTGTGACGTATTTTTGGAGGGGGGGGTCTAACTTTTTGTGACGCGTGACGAGGGGGGGGAGGGGGTGAAAAATCGGCCAAAATAGCGTGATGTCATTTATGGACGGCCCCTATGGTCTGTACTCGAAATATATTATAGCGTTTGCTACATGAAATGAAATTAAAACTTTCATTTTATCTGAATTATACTCTTTGCTTACTAATCTCATTTTCTGTTCTTCCATAGTGGTGAATACTTTCAATCAAGTTTGCATGCCAGTGTCAGGTATGATGACAGCCCTGGGTTTAGTAACAGTGGAACCCAACCACTTTTACTTCAAAGGAATGCAGAGAGCTGAAAACTTATTTTATAATGTAATTGTAATATTTTAAAAACAAAAGTTTTTAGTTGGACAATAAACACACCAAAGAATATTATCTTTAGAGGATTATCATAAATCTAACCATTCGATGGTCACATTAATATACATGTAATTAAATTTCATATATGAATTAAAAGGATTTCATTGCATTTCAGATTGGGAATAAACACATGGTAATAAGTTTACTGCACCATTTTTTTTCTTTATTAATTTAATTGTGATTGAATTTTTAAAATAAATTTTAAAGATATTTTTCTTACAATATAGATTGTTGTTAAAAGTGTTCGCGTTTTTTTTGGGTGATAATTTAAATTAATATCTAGAGTTTAAAAAAAAGTGTCTTTGTAATTATATATTTTTACAATAATTTGGTGTAAGCCTTTTATACTTGTTCAAATTATTCATCTGTTTGTATTAACTCATTCAGAATAATTATTATCTAATTTAATGAATAAAAAATAAAAATTCTAAATATCTTAATTTTTGTTAACATATGTTTTGTGAAACAAAATATGTCTAAGGGTCTGGTTCTAAAAGCAATTTTTTGCACTGCATGGCAGATCCATTGGTTTGTGCAAACCAAATGATTGTGAATATTTTTTAATTTCGTTAATGGTAACGATGTGGAACTGTAAAAAGTATCATTCCATTGCAGTTGAGCACTTGGGATTAAAGTATTTTTTCTCCCCTATTTCGAAAATTTTTGAAAGGTTCCCAATTCACTTTACATTACTTCTATATAATAATTATTGACCTAAGTAAATTTTAAGTTTACAATTAGTGGACAAAGACAACCCAACGCTAAACAAAAGAAAGATTACTATTTATACACTATACTGTAGAAGTAGATTTGATTTTTAAAAATGCCATGAAACAGTTTTTTTTTAAAGCATTAATGAGCTTACAGGTAACATGTGAGCTAAAATATGACAAATTTTTACAGTAGTAATCTCTCTGTCTCTCTTGAAACTTGAGGTGAATGACTGCCAATATGTTTGATTGCACTCGTAATAAAGTCATATATGACAACGACTCATACAAATTTATAGACAAAGGTTGCTGTTTTTTTTAAAGAAAAAAAGTAATGAGAACTCTCATCTGGACTAAGGAGACACCATGACGGGACTGAAGCTAATTTTCGAAGTCCAAGTTTGATCGAGGGGGTTTTCATAACAGATCTCAGTTATGAAGAACAACAATGGGCTACCAGAACAATGCCACTATTGCAAGCTGTCACTAGAACAGGGTTGCTTTCAGAGAATTATAATAATAATAAAATAAACAGTGTCAAGGTGCAAACATTTTTCACTTCAAGCTGCGCATCCGCGCAGATATCTGACCGACGCCGCGCAGCAGTTTAGAATTACCGCGCAGTAAATTTTGTAAAAATTTGCACTAAAAATGGATGCTGTGCAACCGTGCACATGAGTTTTTTCCCGGTGCGCACGGACCAAAGAAACTTAGAGGGAACATTGGTTGCAAACTGATGAGGATTTCGTTAGGTCAAGAGACTGGCTCGTTTTGATGGAATAAAAAGTGATTTCGTTGCTTGGCCAAGTGACCTTTCTTATCTTATCTTATCTTATCTGTTTACAGACGCTCCTTCTATACAGAAGATTATTGCGTCCTACGCTTATCTATGGTTTGTGTTTAGTCCTGCATTTTTCGTTATGAACTCCATATCCGGTAAAAGCTTGTAGTCAGTTCAAATTAACCATTGTTGTCTGTGTGTTGATTCCCAAACAAACAATTTTCAATAAGAGTTATTCAATATTAGCTAATTAAACGAACGAGGCTGCTGGGGTAACCAAAATAAAATACTTAAATTAGAAATTTTAATGAGTTCGAAGTAATGTAGATCAGGTTTTAAAAGGCCTTGGTCTCGCTTTATGCCTGTAATCATCTAATATCAGTTAATATCCGTATTATCTTCTCGTTTGGAGGTCATAATGGAAACAAACCATGGGTAAGCGTAGGACGCAACAATCTTATGTATGGAAGGAGCATCTGTAACAGATAAGATAAGAATACTGCTTGATTTGCTGGGGTTTAACCCACCCACCCTAAATTCCACTTTTAAAAAAAACAGCACTGAGTGGCTCGGGGAGTGGGGGTGGAGATGAGGTTGCCACGCACTGAGCTTCATACTTGACGTGATGTGAGGAAAGAACTATAGTATTATATGTTGGTTAGGGGCAGTGGCGTCACGCGGGGGGTGCGGGCCGCCCCGGGTGACACCCATTAGGGGGGTGACACCCGAGCCTACAATTTTACTGTGTACGATTTTATGTCAGAAAAGAAAGAAGATAAAAAATTTTCATCTAGAAAGAAATTAAGGAATACAATGAAATACATTAAACGCGAAAACTTTTATTTAAAAATATCAGTTAACTTGCAATAATAAACAGTCCCAACACACAAACAACATTAAAAATTAAGACAAATTAGGAAAAAATAAAAAAAACAGTCGCAGCATAAAGATCTTTAAAAAAAGGCTGGACATGAAAGAGGCAGTGTATTATGTTTTAAAAGATATAAAGCCATTTGGGCTTGAATTATTAATTCAATGTCTTTGAGTTAATATTTCGTTATATATATATTTATTAAAGGCGTGAAAGCATAGATATGCATGTTTATATACAGGTAGTCCCTGGTAACGACGGTCCCTTCCCGACTTACGCTGTTCTGTGGTTACGAACGTGCCCGCTTTAAAAATAAAACAAACCCGTAAAAACAAAGTTTTTGACTATAAATCCCTTATATATGAGACATAACTAAAAGCATTGATTATTTTCAAACGCGACAAAGATTTACAGAATGAATCCGTCTTAACCTCCCTTTGTTTTATAACCCCTGGGTGGGGGCGGGTGGGAGAGGTGAAAGATCTGGTCACCGATCGCTTGACCGAGCTCAGCGTGACACGTAAAATGTAAACAAAAGCATGCCGGTACACCTGGATAAAACACGAGATGTGTTCAACTATGGCTGGCGTGAAGTCAAGTGACCCGTAAAATGTAAACAATAGCGACCGCTACATATAGTTTATATAGATAAACTAAAAATGCATTAATTTAATAACTGTACGTTCGATCGATCTGAATGTTTGACATGATGCATTGTTAGGTGACAAGGGTCCGTGTGCCAAATTTCAGCTCGATGGCTTCACGGGAAGTGGGTCAATTTGGAGTTTTGTTTTTCCAAACGACGTAAGAACAGATCACGACAAGATTTCGACGTTAATATAAGGGATTTTAAAATATTTACGCGTTATTCCGTATTTTTAAATATATTTTTTTTTATAAACTTTTGTTTTTCATGGGGTAACGAATTGTTTTCTCTATTTGAAATAAAAAAATTATTGAAAACTATGTATTATTATTACTTCAACCTATAACTTTCGTTTGCGAATTTTTCTCATGGCCAAGTTTTTTATCAAGTCAGTAAAGCTAAGTAAGCTTACAAGTTCCTTTTGAATGCTCATTATATAGAGTATATTCAGTCTTTGTTGTCCCATGCTAATTTTCACTCATTTTATATTCTTTTCAACTTTGAAAAGGATCGCTCTCAGCTACAGTTTGATGTCATCATTGCAAGATAGATGCGAAGTGCGATGTGTACATTTGTAAAGGACTGTGTGAAATTTAGCTCATTCAAAAGCAGAATTTTTTTTAGACCTGTGCAGTTGTTTTGAGTTTCGCATCGGGCTACTTCCTTTTCCTTACCCTGTGCCTGGGTCTGGACAATAATATTTAAGAGTTCTGAAAATAGACTAATTCTGAAGGTAAGCAGTCTTCGAAATCGCTTGAATATTCTTCCATTAACTTGGCTGCTGCCCATCGGATTGCGAAATTGCTGAGCTCATTTAGGTTTGTAAGAAAACCAAATTTCTCATAGATGCTTAACAGATGTTGTAGGGTTTAAGAAAGTTTGTCAATGATTACCAGAAATACCTCAAACTTGAATTTTTGTCCCTTTATCAAACTGACGCTTTTTTTTAAAAATCAGTAATTTTTTTTATATTAACATTGCATATTGTTTATACTCTTTTTTTGCCACGGACTTGTCCTTTCTTTTGTCTTCATAGGAATAAAATTAAGAATGCTGTCTTTTAACAAACTCAATGAGAGACTTCCTTTCTAAAATTGTTTCCCGAATTTCAAGTCAAATAGCGACTTCCAGTTGTTCAAGTTCCTTTAGAAATCCTTCTGCTTCAAGTCGACAGTCACGGGGCTGATTTTCGTTTGTTGCTTATTCTTCCAGTGCTGCGATATTCTCATGGTATGAGTTATTAACAGACCTTACAGCATTATGTCAGGCTAACTATCTTGTGTCATATAAGGCTTTGTTAACATGTATCAATTTCATGTGTTTTTGAAGTACTTGTCAACGATGAGTAGATGCAACAAGCCGGGTATAAAGATTTTGCAGAAGACAAAAAAATCTGACTGCAGCAGGTCAACCTGCTGCACTTTCCCCAACAAAATAAATGGAATGAGCTGTGCACGGCACATAATGAGCAACACTGCACTTCTCATAAAGAATAGCCTGGTTTCCGTTATACTTCCTACTCATATTTGCTGCATTGCCGTATGAATGTCCAAGGCATTTTCAGGGATTAATGCAAACATTTGCCTACATCTTTATTATACACTATAATTTATAATAAGTTTCGGGGACCTTAAATTATTGGGGCCCCTTAGCTTTAGCCCGTTACGCACCCCCCTTTTTTTAAAATCCGCCATAGGGTGATGGGGTCACGCATCTGTGACGATGAGTGACAAGGGGGAGTTTGTGTTTAAAAAATGTGACGTCACATAAAAAACGCGCAACTTTAAATTAAAGTTCCACTTAAATATTTGATTATTTACCATTTATTTAATTGCGTTTTCAATTTGCGTGTGACGATATTAGAGTGCAGACTTACCCTAAATACATATTTAAATGACAAAAAATAATTTGCAACATGCTAATTTGTATTGAGAAAATACGGATTTGGGGGGGGTGTCAAAGCTTTGTGACGTCATATCGTAAAAGAATGGGTGGGGGTCTAAGTTTTTGTGACAAAGTATGACGCTGGGGGAGAGTGGGGTAAAATCGGCAATCTCGCGTGAAGTCATTTATGGACGGCCCCTTCAGTCGTGAAGGGGTGACACCATGAGCTACCGCCCCGGGTGACACCAACCCTAGTGACGCCTCTGGTTAGGGGCAATTAAGGTGGAGATATGTACAGCAAAGAAATGCGATAAACTGAGCTTATGGGATGCAATCTAGTCGGAGTTGTGGGAAGGATGAGAAGTCTGATTGTTAGATGGCAGGTGGGAATCATGGGAATTATGATATCTGGATTTCAGTTCAACGTATGATAATGTCTTGAGTTGAACTTGAACTCTACCAGACAGCTTGAAATTTTTGAAGCAATAAGCCATAACGGATAAGGGGCCGTCCATAAATGAATTCACGCGTTTTTTTGCCCCCTTCACAAAATCTTAGACCCACCTCCAATATGACGTCACAAAGCTTTGACCCCCACCCCCTAAAAGCCGTATTTTTAAATTTGAAAATTAGCATGTTGCAAATTACTTTTTTTTTGTCATTTACATATGTATTTAGTGTAATTCTACACTCTAATACCATAACACGCATGCCTGTTTTTGATGTGACGTCACATTTTTAAGCACCCCTCCCCCTCGTCATACATCGTCACAATTGCGTGGACCCCCCCCCCAGGCGAGTGACATCATTTATGGACGGCCCCTAATTGCATAAATAGTAACTCTCTAGATTTATGTATATATTTCATATTTCCGATTCCCAAAATGACCCTCCTTACCTTTATACTGTGAAACCTCTGTACACGTCTGTTTTGGAATAAGTCAAACTTGGTATACGTCCTGTTTGAACGCGAAACACTTTGATTGGTATACGACCTTTGTTTGGAATGCGACCTGCGTCCTAGAACTTGTATGCGAACGTCAAAATGGGGACGCGGTGGTCGAGTGGCAGCGCACTGGACTGTCGTACCGATGGTCACGGGTTCGAATCCGTGTGAAGGCAAGGGTTTGTTCCCGGGGCCTAGGGCGTCCCTGAGTCACCCCGTTCCGAATGGGTACCTTATCTGTTTACAGACGCTCCTACCTAATGTTAGGCGGCTGGGTAATGCGTGGAACCCACAAAGCCGTGGCATGTGAATGCTGCATCACTTGCCAACAGATTATCTGTCATGGTCTGTGGACGCAACTATCTTCTACATAGAAGGAGCGTCTGTATAGATAAGATAAGATAATAAATGACATCACGCGATTTAGTCCGATTTCCCCCCCCCCTCTTTTTTTCCTCCTCGTCACACTTAGTCACAAAAACTTAGACCCCCCCCCTCCAATATGACATAGAAGGAGCGTCTGTATAGATAAGATAAGATAATAAATGACATCACGCGATTTAGTCCGATTTTTTTGCCCCCCCCCCTCTTTTTTTCCTCCTCGTCACACTTAGTCACAAAAACTTAGACTCCCCCCCCCTCCAATATGACGTCCCAAAGCTTTGCCCCTTCATAAAAGTCATATTTCCTATTTGAAAATGAGCAGGTTTCAAATCATTGTATTGTCATTTAAGTATATACATGTATTAAGTATAAGGCACTATAATATCGTAATACTTTTGTAGCCATTGAAAACGTCAGTACATAAATTATAAGCAATCAAATATTTAAGTGGAACTTTAATTTAAAGTTTCGCGCTCTGAGGTGACGTAAACAGTTCTTAAACAACCCCTCCCCTCGTCACACATCGTCATAAATGTGTGCCCTCTCCCCCTAGGTGCGTGACGTCATTTATGGACGGCCCCTATGATTCAAAATGACACATCGCGAATACGTAACTTGTTGGAATCATTATAGCACACTGCAGTGTGTTAGTACGGCAGTTGCTACCATTCAGTCAGCGACTTGCGCAGTAACTCTTAATCTGTCAAGTGATTTTGTGTCTTTCTCGTAATTTTTTAAAAATAAATTCATTTAGGGGTTCTAAGAAAGTTAATGAGAGGAACCAAGCTACGAATTTTTTTTAAGGATCATCATGGAGTTTAAAAAAGAGATTGTTATATAGGATGAAATTGGCGAGCGTGTCCGGACTGAATTGAAGCGTACCGAATACGATTATTAAACAAAGATCGGGGACATTAGAGCATGTTGAAAAATTGCTTTTCATCTGAATAAGAGGGGGAAAAAATTATTTCTATATATCTATTTTAGAATTAAGCAGTGTTGTAATTATGCTATCCAACCACTTCAATAAATGTATATGTAAATAACAATTTGATTTTTTTTCATGGGAATGGATTAATAATTTTACCTCTATTTATTATAGTAAAAATTCGTTTGGTATACTTCCTATTTGGTATAAGTCCAAGGGTCTGGAACGGTTTAAGGACGTATACAAAGGTTCCACTGTTTATATGATAGCCTACTTGGGATAAGTCCTTCAAAATACGAGTAAGTATCATGAGATTCCATAATATGAATTAGGCATTCTTTCCTCATCCTCGTTAAATACGTATGAATACATCTTCATTGAGGACTCAAGTATGAATGCCAGTGACCCGAGACAACAAGCAATTTTAATTAAGACAGTTTCAATATTTCAAAATTCATTCTCACTATGCACACTTATTAGAGGTCAGTGGATCCTTGGCCCGTTCTTATATTCAAATTCAAGGGGTGACAATGTCTCAAGTAGGGAAAGATTTCACTGAAGATTTCAACTTGATTGCTACCAACATTGAAACTGATTTACGGGCTAAAAATAAAAGGGACAAAATATGTGATACAATATGTCATCCATTTGTTTTATTGTCACTGTGTTAGCATAGGACTCTTTATTATTATTATAATTATTTTAAAATATTTTTTTTAAAATGTATCAATTTCTTTAATCAAGCGCCTCCCAAATCGCTATATTCTCAACGCTTTCGCCCTTGATTTTAATACGGGCGTTGGTGGATGGGGGAGAAGTGGTCCAAAGTCCAAAACAAGTTTGAAGGTGAATGATTAACAAACATCTTTAAAAATTGATACTTTGATTATTAAATATTAAACAGAAATAGCTACAATAAATGTGCTCTAACCCAAGTAAATGAATAACTTAATAATAATAATAAGAATAAATTGGCAATTTTTATAGCGCTGCTTCCCAGCAAGGAGCAGGGCTCACAGCGCTTTACATGGAGATAATAACATACATATAATTATATAATAATTTAAATATACATTCTCTTCCTAATAACCACATAAATAACAGTACAATACACATAAGCAACGTTAATCATTTAAAAGAAATGGTGTTTCTTTAATTTTGGAAATAAATTTTGAAAAGATGCGTCAAAGTGTGCATTCTTGAAGGCAGGGGCGGATTAAGACTGCTCGGGGCCCCTGGCTGCAATTCAAACTGGGGCCCTGTCGAGGCAGCGTAATTTTAAATAAAATTATCACTTGCAGTCTAATATAAGACTGTGTAACTTGTAATGCAGGGTGTAATAAGACAAAAAATTAAATAGAAGTCAATTAAATTAATATAAAGTTACACGAATCCACAATTCATTAAAATATTTATTATTGTTTATTTCAATCTTTAGAACCTTCGTTTGCGAACTTTTCTCACGGCGAGATTTTTAATCAAGTCAGTTAAATTAAGTGAGCTTACGATTTTCCTTTCAATGCTCATTAGAGAGAGTGCTGACTCAGTTTTTGTTGTCCTATGCAAATTCTAATTTCATAATTTATTTTTTTTCAACTTTGAAAATGATCGCTCTCAGATGCACTTTTATGTCATCAAAGGGAGATACATGTGAAGTGGAATGTGTAAATTTGGAAAGGACTGTGTAAAATTTAGCTCATTCAAAAACAGCAACATATTTAGCTATGTGCAAGTATTTTGAGTTTCACATTGTGCTACTTCCCTTTCCTGACCCTGGGGCTGGACAATAAACTTTTTGAAGAGTTCTGAAAATTAGACTAATTCTGAAGGAAAGCAATTTTCGAAATCACTTGAATATTCTTCCATTAACTTGGCTGCTGCCCCTCGGATGGCATCATTGCTGAGCTCCGTGAGGTTTGTAAGAAAGCCGCATTTCTCATGGATGCCTTTATATGCATCTAACTGATGTTGTAGGGCTGGGGAAAGTTTGTCAATGAATACCAGAAATACATCAACCTTGAATTTTTGTCTCGGAGAAAATACTGTTTCGGCTGAGGTCTCTTCATCAAGATGACACTTTCTCTTTCTTTAATCACATTGAAGATTGTTTATACTCTTTCTCCATGGACATATCCTTTCCTTTTTCTTCATAGAAATAAATTCAGAACGCTGTCTTTTTAACAAACTCAAGAAGATATTTCAACAAATGTATCTTGAAGGGATGCATTCATTTTCTGAAACAATTTTAAAATTGTGTCACATATTTCAAGTAAAATAGCGAGTTTCAGTTGTTCAAGTTCCTTCCGAAATGCTTCAAGTCGACTGTCAGGCGGCTGATTGTCGCCAGTTGCCAATTCTTCCAGTCCTGCAATATTCTCATGGTATTATTTATTAACAGATCTTACAGCATCATGTCGGGCTGCCCATCTTGTGTCAGACAAGGCTTTGTTAACATGTAACCTTTTCGATTGTTTTTGAAGACCCTGCCAACGATGAATAGATGCAAACAGTCAGGTATAAAAGATTTTGCAGAATGAAAAAATATGTAAATAAATTTTTTTTAAATCTGGTTGCAGCAGGACAACCTTCTGCTGCACTTTTCCCAACCAAATTAAGGGAATGAGCTGTAAACGGCACATAATGAGCAACACTGCACTTCTCACGAAGGATAGCCTGGACTCAGTTTTACTTCCAACTTATATTTGCAGCATTGTCGTATGACTGTCCACGGCAATATTGATTTTGAATGTCAATTTCTTCCAAAAAATTAATAATAATTTGGGCAATTTCTGATCCAGTACGGGACTTAATTGGTATTAAGGGGCTGTCCATAAAGTACGTCACGCTATTTTTGACCATTTTAACTCCCCCCTCCCCCTGTCACAAATCTTGGAACCCCCCTCTCCCCCCTAAAGTACGTCACACTTTCGAACAAAAATTCCTTTTTTGTTAACAAAATAATTAAAATTTAATATAAAACACCGTGACGTCACACATGGCCGGACCCCCCTTCCCACCTGTCACAAACTGTCACACTTTCTTACACCCCTCCCTCCTCTGGAGCGTCACGTACTTTATGGACGGCCCCTAACTTGATGAATCGCTAACAGGAATGAATGGTATTTAGCTAGTAAGGGAACGCAACTTGTAATTCAGGTTAATTAGGGACACTGATATTTAATGTACATACAGAAATCACAAAAATATATTTTGTATTAACAAAATAATTAAAATTTAATATGAAACACCGTGACGTCACACATGGCTGGACACCCCCTCCCCCTGTCACAAACTGTCACACTTTCTTACACCCCTCCCCCCCTCTGGAGAGTGACGTACTTTATGGACGGCCCCTAGTGTATTTATGTCCGACTCAATGTTTTTGTTTAGCAACCGCAAATCCCCACGAGCACCAATTTCTAGACGGTTTCTGTTTTTTATGATGAGGTTCATAACGGCACTGAATCTTTGTTCTACCAAATAGGAAGACGGGAAAGCAGTTAACTTCTGTACAATAAACCATAATGCAATATATAAAATTGTCATCTGATTTTGTAACCAGAATTTGTGGTATCCTAGTTCAAACATTGGTTCAAGTTCTTCATTTCAATAAGCTGCTCCTGTATTAGTATGGATTCATCCGTGTTTGGGATCTGAGTTTGTCCAGACGCAAAAGCGTTCAACTGCCAATCTGGAATATCCAAGTGATAAATACCTACAAATCAGCTTGAAGAGCTGTTAAGTTTTGACAGTAAGCCAGGAAATCGTTATCTCTATTATGCAATTTTGAAATATTTGGAAACTGAGAACATTCTCTTGTTTCTAAGTTTTGTCTATACAGAAAAATGTTTGCAACAAACGCAGATATTATGCTTTCACTTTTGATTAAATTTAATTGGTTATCTTGTAGATTCAAATTAGTCTTATTAAAGTTGTTAAATAAATAATTCATAAAGGATGTATTTTAAAAAATCCTTTATAATTATATTAACTCGTGGTGTCTGATTGCTTGTTTTTATATCATACATTTACCTGTCTGGTTGCTTGCTAGCTTGTCGCCAAAACTTTGGATCGATTTTAACCCACTTTCTCATAAGCTAGCGAGCTGAAATTTTGCAGGCAGTTTTGTGCCGATGATGAAAACGATGTATCAAAATGTCAGATCGATCGCATCTACTGTCATTAAATTATTGATTTTTAGATTATTTTATTTATCCTCTATGTATCATGTTATTTTTTGAGATTGCTTGTCGCCAAAACTTTGGATCGATTTTCAACCCACCCGAGCTGAAATTTTGCAGGCAGTTTTGGATGGTCTTGCACTGCGTATTATAATGAACATTCTTTTAGTTATGTCTCCACATCTTATCTTATCTTATCTGTTTACAGACGCTCCTTCTATACAGAAGATTATTGCGTCCTACGCTTATCTATGGTTTGTGTTTAGTCCTGCATTTCTATTAGAGATTTAAATGTTGATAAAGTGTTGGTTTTCCTGGATTCTTCAGGCAACCCATTCCACGCCCGAATTCCGGACGGGAAGAAGGAAAACTTGTATGTGTTTGTTCTTGCATACGGAATAAGAAAGGTGTTTTTATCCTTATGTCTATCTGAGGGTTGTATTAAGTTATCTTTGTGTTGTATTTATAAAGGATTTATAGTCAAAAACTTGGTTTTTACGGGTTTTTTTATTTAAAAGATAATTGTGTCGCAAATCATTGTCTTTGTTTTCCTGGAATTCCAACACTGAATCAAAGAGAACTTAAAATCGATTTAAAAACGTACTTGTTGATAATCAACGTACTTTTGTGCTAATAAGTAAACGATTATAGTCTTCTTCATTTTCGTAAACAATGTTGAGTAAATAATCTCTCATTAAAGGCATTCCGTTTAATTTTATTAACTGCACTAATGACACAATCTAGTGATCCATGCAAACTTTCAATAAGATTGTTTGCGAATAAATGATGTCGATGTAGTGAAAATTCATTTGCTACAGTTTGCTTTAAGTAAACCAAGAGTAAAGTAGTAATCATACATAAAGCAATTAACTCTAATTTAGAAATACAACACAAAGATAACTTAATACAACCCTCAGATAGACATAAGGATAAAAACACCTTTCTTATTCCGTATGCAAGAACAAACTCATACAAATTTTCGTTCTTCCCGTCCAGAATTCGGGCGTGGAATGGGTTGCCTGAAGAAACCAGGAAAGCCAACACTTTATCAACATTTAAAACTCTAATAAGAATGCAGGACTAAACACAAACCATAGATAAGCGTAGGACGCAATAATCTTCTGTATAGAAGGAGCGTCTGAAACAGATAAGATAAGATAAGTATGCCAGAAAGTCAAGGGTATTGCTTTAATTTCAAAAAATCTTTTTAATTCAGAAAATAACGTTTCACATTTCGAATCTGTTTCCAAACATTTAGCCATACTTCAAATATTCAACAACACTGTTTTATTGGCTCACTTAGACTTGGTGCTGGATTTACCTGTTTGCTAATCAAGCTATAGCTTAGGGCCACCGTATTTCTTGGAGGCCCCCGCAATTTTTTTCATATCACTGACATATAATATCTGGACTTCAAAAGGGCCCCCATATCTCAAATAGCCTAAGGCCCCAATATCTCAAATAGTCTAGGTCCCCATCACGTCTAAAATCGGCCCAGAGCTCACTCATTCTCTCATGTGCCGTAACAAACCAGTGTTAATAAGTATTAACGTTTTCAATGGCGTGCTACAGTAAAGCACTATTGAAAATAATTTTTGATGATAAGATACATTTTAGATAAATAAAACTCCCAGACACATCGAAAAATACCCAACCTTGCAAACCTCGCAGATTCAAGTAAAAAACCTGTATTTCTCTGACTTAATTATTGGAATCCCGCATCAAGCTAGACCTTTCAATAAACCAAGTATTTTGATTGGTTATAGTTATAGCTGTGGAAATTACCTCAGTTCTACTACATTTTCTAGGCAGAACAACATTGTACTCCATTACTGATAGCACCTAAGATCGTATTTAATTATATGAAAAAATACTATTTTATTTATTATTTATTTTAATTTCCATAATAATAAAAATTGATCAGTTTTATTGTTTTATATTAAACCTTGCGCGGACCCCCTGGCGTTGTTCAGGGACCCCCAAATCAATTTTAATCTTCCACGGACCCCCTGAAAGGTACCGCGGACCCCTGGGGGTCCGTATGGACCACTTTGGGAAACACTGATTTAAAAGGAACCAAATGTCTCAGTCTCAATATTTTTTAAATCCTTTATATGAACTCTTGGTGTCTGGTTGAACCCTTGATTGCTTGTCGGTCGCCAAAACTTTGGATCGATTTTTAACACACTTCCTCGTAAGCTAGCGAGCTGAAATTTAGCAGGCAGTTTTGTGGCGATGATAAAAACTATGTCTCAAAATTTCAGATCGATCGCATGTACGGTAATTAAATTATTGAATTTTTAGATTATTTTATTTATTCCTATGTATCATGTTATTTTTGAGATAGAGTGTCGCGGTGCGTATTTTATTGACAACACTTTTTATAAACATATTGCTGATCGGTGCGCATTATGTTAAACATGTTTTACGACACAACTGCAATATTGTATTTTTGGATGGTCTTGCGCTACGTATTATAATGAACATTCTTTTAGTTTACGTCTAGTACATAAAGGATTTATAGTGAAAAACTTTTTTTTTAACGTTTTTTTTTACTTCTCCTTTTTTAGGTTCTATTAAAATGTTTCGAGAGTAGTTTCCCCTCTTTTACAGCTGTTTTTTTTTCATCGCATGGTGCAATGTTCTACAATTCGTCTTATCTATGAAAACAATATAATTAAAATTTGGGCGATCCAAACAATCACAGTGATTACAGGTAACGTATATAACATTTCGGATTATATTTATTGAATACACATTTAGTCAGGGAATGACGTTGACGACCAACCAACGAACGACAGACTCAACGTCCTAGTCTAGCCTCAGTTCAGTGTCAGATTGATCTCGGATAGTAAACATTCAAATTCAATTAATAAAATTAATCATTAAATATTAAACATATGCTAGTTAATATAGATTATAGGCCTATATGGTAATTTCTTATTTCAGCGCATTTTATTTTTCGGGTTTGTAGAGCAAAAAAATAAGGCAGTGGCTATTGAGACGCTAGCGTCTTAATAGCCCACAGGCTATTGAGACGCAAATAAAAAAATGGGATAAAAAAATTGAAGAAAGGAGTAGCTATCCCTGGTAAAAGCAAAGAGAACGGTGCGCTCGATAAATGGTATTTTTGGTTGCTATATTTTTTTTCTATTTTAATTTGAGAAATAGACAACTAAACCTAACCCAGACCCTAAAACTACAACCTTATTTACGGTTATGGATAAAAATAATTGCACTTATTATGACTTATTCCCTAAAAATACAACATTTCATTCCCGGAAGTTACACTCTGCAATAACAATGTAAATAGTTGAGCGCACCGTTCTCTTTGCTTTAGCCCTATCCCTAAACCTATCCCTAACTAACCCTAAAACCTATCACTAAACCTAACCCAAACCCTATCACTAAACCTAACCCACACCCTAAAACCTATCACTAAACCTAACCCACACTCTAAAACCTATCACTAAACCTAACCCACACCCTAAAACTAAACCTAACCCACACCCTAAAACCTATCACTAAACCTAACCCACACCCTAAAACCTATCACTAAACCTAACCCACACCCTTAAACCTATCACTAAACCTAAAATTTGATTCTGTCAGGAAAAACCATGAAAAAAAATGTTATTAATTATTAATTTATGTTAATAAAAAAAAATTTTAAAAAAATTATTTTAAAAAAGAGACAACCAAACTGGAAATCGAACCCTGGACCAGAGGTTTAGCTGTCTATCGCACTATTCATGAGACCAGATGATCAGGGAAAATTTTAAACTTATTTATAAAACTCTTTAAGAATATGGCTTACTTGTAGCTCTTCAATTTTGGAAACATTATTTATTTATTTATTTGCGTCTCAATAGCCTGTGGGCTATTAAGACGTTAGCGTCTCAATAGCCACTACCAAAAAATAAAGTATCTTACTTTTACTAATTAAAACACATTCCTTAAGTAATAAAAGAAGTATTTAATGGTTAGGCCTAAATATTAGTTTTCCATGTGTTTTGATGAGTTTAGAGGGGGTTTTAACTATAAATACTGGTTTTAAAATCAGAATTCTACGAAAATCGTTTTTTTATGTTATATAATATTAAAAATATGGTGATCCCTTATTTTAGCGCATTTTATATTTCAAGTCATAAAAAAAATATATTTTTTTAAAACTTACCTTATTAAATATTAGTCCTGAGTCCTTATTAATTATTTATTATTATGAAATCTATTTTAAAATTAAAGCATTTTTTTTGTTGAAATAAAATAAAATTACTATTTTACGATTTGTATGAAATAAAAATTTGTATATTTCACTATCTTCTGTGACTAACGGCGCCATTGTTGTTGTTGGAAGTCTGCTTTTAAAAACCTTTTTCTAAGTTAAAAACCACTTTAAATTTAAACTCAACAAAACACACCATAAACTAATTGTAAAGCATTAAATATTTTTTTAATTTCTGATATAAGTGTTTTAATTAGTAAAAGTAAGTTATTTTATTTATTTAGTTCTAAAAATTTTAAATGCGCTAAAATAAGGGATTACCAAAAAATATTATAATAATATAAATATATGATATAACTTTGCCAAAATAATACTATTCTAAACTGATTACGTCCGGGCTGCATTTTTTGTACTAAAATATGATAATGACATGAGTCCATTCATAGAAAAGGCAGCAGACTGAAAGGTTAAAGTAAACTTAATGGTAAATAAAATTGTAATAACAAACTCTAAGTCTAGACTTTCATTTTTCAGTAATTTTATTTTATACATGAAGTTAAAGGCTTTCACAGCTGCTGAAACTTTTTATTTTATTATCAGTTTTTGTTTGTTTTTTATTGTTATAGAAAGTATAGGGTAGTTACGTTGGTTCTGGGTGGCCTCCTTTATTTCCCGTAGAAGTAGGAGCAGCATTTTTGGCCTTTTTAGGTGGAAAAATCTTGACAAACTAAACCCTGAATGTGGTTTATATTTCTTTGTGTAACATAAACAAATTTTCATTTAATATTTAATTATTATTGATATGCATTAATTCAAACTTTCAGATCTTCAAAAAATGATGACCCATAGACCTCAACCTGACTATTCCAGTCATATCATATTTGAGCCATTGGGAAAACTGAAATTTTCAGAAATAATCTTCCCTGCAAATGATCTAAGAGCAAGCATGTCAGAGTTGACATCAGATGTCATGGAGTCAAGTATTGATAAAGACATAGGTATGCTAATAGTTCCATTTAATTATATTGCTTCAGCACAAATGTCATGTTCTATGTCACTTCTTACATGTTTTATGCCCTTCCTTTTTACACCCAAAGAACATTTTTTCAGTTTTTACTTCCCCTATTTTCTATTCTAACTCTCTTACCTACTCATAGTCTATAGAGTAGTACATTCTTCTTGCTCTCTAATACTACTAATAACATACAAATTTGTATTTTACCCATTCTTTTATTTGTTCGCTGACACTTACGCTATTTTTTCTTTCTCTTGTAAGGAATTTTCCAAACCTTGCTTGCCTTACATATTTTCTTCTACCGTCAACAGGTAGAATCAATTAGAGTTTATATTTATTGGACAAATCTAAACGTTCATATCATAATCTAAAAGTAATTTTTATTTTGAAGAATGCAAAAACATTCGAATGGAGAGTAAAAAAGCTATTGCTTGGCTGCTGCTGAAACATCTTTGTGGTGATGGTTTTCCAACGAAAAATTTAATATTTAAAACATGAAAAGCAATTATATAGAATTATAAGGCTTGAAATATAACTTTTAATGGTAACCTTTTTATTAGTATAGGATCTGTTTTAATTATAGAAAAAATTGTGTGAAAAGTTGCTAAATGTGGCTTCAGCAAGATAAAAAGAGTTTTATGATCCAGTTTGTGGGACCTAATGAGATATTTAAAATTATTGTTATCCTGATTTAGTAAATTAATTTAATTTAACTTTCAGACTCTAAATCTGAAGAGCAATCCAAATTTACAGTTTCTGATTCCTTGTTTTGTAACTGTTGTCAGATTCAGTTGGCTGATAGAGAGGAACAGGTAAGAGTAGATTTTTCAGATATATGTACCAAAATAATATAATAATGAGGATACCCAAAAACTGTGTAAAACTATTACTATTACATAGAAATTGCTTTGTCATAGCAAAAACTTAAAAACTAAGAAAATGGATCTAAGAATGAAGATTAAAAGTTATTCCAAAATTAACAAATCTGGTTTTAGATAAATGTACATCCTTTTGGGATATTAAAATTTAATCAGGAACATTTAATTTTCATAAAGTTTTGTAATTAATCCTTAGTTATTTAATTTAATTTTATGATAACACTTTAAAATTTGAATTTTTTATTATTAATGTAAAATTACTTTAGACTGATATTTGATTAAGACATACAGAAGCTTTGTAAAAAAAAAGAAAATAGAAAATCAAAATAATTTTAAATACTGACACGTAAATTCTGATAGGATTTAAGTCTAAATTAAATATTTTTCTTACTATTGTATTTCTTGTTAGCTTGGACACTATAAATGTGACTGGCACAGATA
This sequence comes from Ampullaceana balthica, assembly GCA_944989445.1. NCBI lineage: Eukaryota > Metazoa > Mollusca > Gastropoda > Lymnaeidae > Ampullaceana > Ampullaceana balthica. Next base: position 120,820 of record CALYLW010000077.1, read on the forward strand.
TAATCTTCACAGCCGTTTGAGAAATGTTCCCCCAATATCAGAAGAAGACTTTGAGAAGATAGCAGGTATCTTTTTTTTAAAGGAGCCATTTGGTTGTAGTTGAAAAAATAAAAAGTCCTCTTTTGTTTTAATTCACAAAACCATATAAATTAATTTTTGCAATTTTTAAATTCAAGGGGATGTCTCTAGCATATCAGGATCCGATGATGAGGATGAAGATGATACAAGTAAACTATATTTACATAAAGAAGAGGTTCTTAATACTGAAGACAAGAGTGGAGATGCTCCATGTCAACAAACATTCCATAAAGTTTTTTTCAAAAATAAAGAAGGTGAACTTTTATCAGTTCATCGCTGTCTTTTGCACCACAAAAAGGTTGTTATTCATATTTGTCTTTCTACTATTTTAACTCATTCGCTACTAATGCGACTGAATGCGACATACCCCCCTCGCTACTAATGCGCCCAAATGCGACATGGCGTCTAGCAACGCGCATATAAAAAATGATCCCGCGAGAAGCATTGTTACCGTGCGAATAGCTCTCGGCTTTTTAAAAAGTAGAAACATAGCTGATTTCGTTTTTAAAAAAACGGATGTTTATGTCATTTACGGTTCAAAAGCTGTGTGGCTTAGAAGTCCGACTCTATTTGGTGAAATTTGATAGTGTGGTTTCTGAATATTCTTATACAATGGCCTTTCATTTTCTTGACTCTTTAATTGCTGCTTCAACGTTTAATTATGCAGCAGTTAATAATTTAAACAATGAGGAATCATATGTTGAAATTAGTGATAATGATACTGATAATAATTAACTCTTAACTATAACTCTATTCAGAGTGACGCTAACTAATGAGAGTTATATAAAAAAAAAGGAGATATTGTCACTGAATCTTGGTCAGACAATTTGATTAGTGTTACAGACAATTTAATGAAACTACAGGGGAAATCATTTTCTCCCTATTGACAGCAGTCTCATAGACTACTACAAGCTTTTCATGAACTCTGTCATGATTGAGTTGTTAATTGCTGAAACAAACAGATACGCTGAACCGCAGCAAACAGCCAAGGTTAAGAAAGACGCCCTGTGGAAGGAGGTTACTAATGAGGACATATATACATTCCTCTAAATCAGGGGTCGGGAAACTTTTTGTCTGAGAGAGCCATAAACACCACATATTTCGAGACGTAATTCTGTGAGAGCCATACATATTTCTTACAACTAAAAATTCAAGTAAATGTGTGCATTTTGTGTAATTTCAACACTAAAAACACAATAATTATGCTCTGCAATCTTTTTAATAACAGTGTCATGCTGTTGCTAAAATAATCAATAATGAGTATTACTTACCATTAATGCGACTTATGGTGCTGCATGGATTTACTTATGGCTTTGTAGTCTTGTTGATACGCGGTGAGGTTAAGCTTCATGCAGGCGTTGAGACTTCCATCCGTTAAACGTGATCGGTGTTTGGTCTTGATGTTCTTTAGATGTTGGAAAGACTGCTCGCATGCATACGTAGAGCCAAACATTGTCAGTACAGCAATACTCACCTGCTGAAGTGTGTTGTATGTGACGGGTAGCGCGTTCCAAGTTTTGACAATCAGCTGGTCTGCGTGTTGAAGTTTTTTCATTTCTGACCATTTGTGTTGGCTCACCAACTCTGCTTGGTGTCGTGCAAGTCTTTCCAAATCTTCATTCAGTGACTTGAACTTATTCATCCACATGTCTGAGGCATTCAGGTCAGCAGCTTGGAGCTCAAAATCTCTGACGGAGACTCCGGGGATGCAACTCAGGTCAGTGCTGTCCACTGCACACTCGTGTGGATGGGTGATGAACTTAAAAAGACGGGCGTGCTCACAAAATTCTCCAAAGCGCGCTTTAACCCTACCAGGTCGAGTTACCGAATTTTAGGTTTTTGGGATATCCCTTGAAGAAGTACTAAAAATAACAGCCAATCATCGTTAAATCTCACATTTGCGCAAGATTAGTGTTTACAAATGGTTTTTTTCCTTGAATAAAGCACAGAGTCAGTGATTACGTTGATTTTTAGTGTCCTTGAAGAAGTTGGGCAAGCTTGCGAGAGGTGAAAGTCGCTATCGATGTCAGGGCAGCATAACCTGTATGGTATGGCAGGATCGGAGACCAATTACATTCATCTCAAACTTTTATGACCCAAAACAAATATGAGTAGCAAACAGAAGAAACAAAGACGGAACACTTGATAAAGTTCGGATGCCACAGCTCGTCCAGGACTACAATCGCCACATGGGCGGTTGTGACAAAAATGATTAAATGACGCGCCTCCATCGCTTACACCGTCATTACCGGTGGCCCCGTCGCCTTTTCATCAAATTCTTTATGTGGGCCTGCTACAATTCATTTGTTATCTATGTGTCTAAACTAGAAGCAGCTGTCAAAAAGCCCATGTTTTACACTAGATATATCCAGAAACTCTGCATTGACCTGATTAGCAATTACCGCTCAACAGCCTTTCGCCGAGGAGAAATGGTACCATGCCCCCAACGCCACACACCAGGCAACCACTGGCCTGAAATTCTAGAAGCCACTGCTTCCAAACATGTCTGCACTGTCTGCTTGGAAAAAAAACCTTCAATTTCAATACAACAGAGCACACCCTAGTGGAGCATACAAGTACAACCCACATAAGAAGGTCAAGAGCAACGACAGGTGCTCTATGTGCAAAAAGTACTTCTGTGTAAAGCATGGCTCATCCTGCTGGGAAGACTACCACTCCAATGCGCAATACTGGCGTTAGATGATAGCACTGTTCAACTAATTAATCAATTATTATCTTCTAAAATAAAATTAAAAAAAAATAATGATAATATAAAAAAAAATTTTTTTAAATAAATAAATAAATTGCTGCGCGGTAATTCTTAACTGCTGTGCGGTATTGGTAGAAAAACTTTGCGGCCACGTAGTTTCGCAGCTCAGAGGGAACATAGGTGCAAAGTTGCACAGCATCCATTTTTAAATAATTTTTTTTACTAAATGTGATGTGCGGTAATTATAAAATGCTGCGCGGCGTCAGTTAGATATATGAGATTCCGCGTAGCCGCGCAGCCAATCAGCTTAAATGGAACATTTGATAGAATAATGTAGGCCTATTTCCTGCTAAATCTAAAAGTTTGAGCTCATTCTGACCACTGGTTTTCATGATACTAGCAATTTCATAACCCATGTACATTTATTTTTTTTCCTGGGTAGGCCAGGTATAGGGGCAAATTAGCTGGTGGAGCTGGGACCTGGTAGGGTTAAATGATTGCAGGAGATTGGACGTGAAGCCTGCTAGCTGCTGAATATTAAGATGTTGAGCAGGTTCACTTGATGTACACATATCTTTGAACTCTCCCAGTTTTTCAAAGTGTAATAAACGACCTGTTCCAATGTCAGCGATGAAGAGTTCTAGCTTGTTTTCAAATGCAAACACTGCTTGTTGCAGGGAAAAGATTGTATTTCCAACGCCTTGCATTTTCACATTGAGCTGATTTAGATGTTCAGTCATGTCTACGAGATAATAAAACTTAAGGAGCCATTCAGTGTCAGCTAACTCGGGATGCTCGACATTCTTCATTTCAAGAAAAGTCCTAATTTCGCTCAGACAAGTCGCAAATCGGCTGAGCACTTTCCCCCTTGACAACCAACGCACGTTGCTGTGCAGAAGCAGACCAGGATAATTATTCCCATCCTCATCAAGCAGTGTTTTAAACTGGCGATCATTTAATGCTCGGGCAACAATAAAGTTGACTACCCGAACCATCAGCGACATCACCTCACCAAGCTGCTCGCCACACATCTGAGCACAAAGTGCCTCCTGATGTAGGATGCAATGAAAGCTTAGTATGCGTCTGTTTTCATGCTCACAAAGAAGAGCGACAAATCCTCTGTTTTTCCCGACCATGCACGGAGCACCATCAGTGCACACCGAAACAAGTTTATCCATCGGTAGATTTTTTTCTTTAGCGAACTTAGTGAAGGACTCGCATAAATCCTGCCCTCTTGTTGTGCCCTTCATAGACAAAACAGCAAGACTTTCCTCATGTAATGTTTCAACGACAAAATACCTTGCAACCACGCTGAACTGGGATAAATTACTTATGTCTGTTGACTCATCCAAAGTGAGAGAGAAAAACGGTGCCACATTTATGTCCTTCACTTGCATATCCTCAATTTGATTTGACATCATGATGCTAACTCGGGATGCTCGACATTCTTCATTTCAAGAAAAGTCCTAATTTCGCTCAGACAAGTCGCAAATCGGCTGAGCACTTTCCCCCTTGACAACCAACGCACGTTGCTGTGCAGAAGCAGACCAGGATAATTATTCCCATCCTCATCAAGCAGTGTTTTAAACTGACGATCATTTAATGCTCGGGCAACAAAAAAGTTGACTACCCGAACCACCAGCGACATCACCTCACCAAGCTGCTCGCCACACATCTGAGCACAAAGTGCCTCCTGATGTAGGATGCAATGAAAGCTTAGTATGCGTCTGTTTTCATGCTCACAAAGAAGAGCGACAAATCCTCTGTTTTTCCCGACCATGCACGGAGCACCATCAGTGCACACCGAAACAAGTTTATCCATCGGTAGATTTTTTTCTTTAGGGAACTTAGTGAAGGACTCGCATAAATCCTGCCCTCTTGTTGTGCCCTTCATAGACAAAACAGCAAGACTTTCCTCATGTAATGTTTCAACGACAAAATACCTTGCAACCACGCTGAACTGGGATAAATTACTTATGTCTGTTGACTCATCCAAAGTGAGAGAGAAAAACGGTGCCGCATTTATGTCCTTCACTTGCATATCCTCAATTTGATTTGACATCATGATGCTAACTCGGGATGCTCGACATTCTTCATTTCAAGAAAAGTCCTAATTTCGCTCAGACAAGTCGCAAATCGGCTGAGCACTTTCCCCCTTGACAACCAACGCACGTTTCTGTGCAGAAGCAGACCAGGATAATTATTCCCATCCTCATCAAGCAGTGTTTTAAACTGACGATCATTTAATGCTCGGGCAACAAAAAAGTTGACTACCCGAACCACCAGCGACATCACCTCACCAAGCTGCTCGCCACACATCTGAGCACAAAGTGCCTCCTGATGTAGGATGCAATGAAAGCTTAGTATGCGTCTGTTTTCATGCTCACTAAGAAGAGCGACAAATCCTCTGTTTTTCCCGACCATGCACGGAGCACCATCAGTGCACACCGAAACAAGCTTATCCATCTGTAGATTTTTTTCTTTAGTGAACTTAGTGAAGGACTCGCATAAATCCTGCCCTCTTGTTGTGCCCTTCATAGACAAAACAGCAAGACTTTCCTCATGTAATGTTTCAACGACAAAATACCTTGCAACCACGCTGAACTGGGATAAATTACTTATGTCTGTTGACTCATCCAAAGTGAGAGAGAAAAACGGTGCCGCATTTATGTCCTTCACTTGCATATCCTCAATTTGATTTGACATCATGATGCTACGATCATGAACAGTTCTTGCCGACAGAGGCATTTCTTTTATCCGTTTAATTATTTTGTCCTTATTGGAAAAGTCATCAAAAAGTTCATTGGCAACATCAAGCATGAATGATTTGGCATAATCCCCATCTGTGAATGGCTTTCCGTTTCTTACAATAGCTAAAGCGCCAGCAAAGCTAGCTGAATTCCAATCACCTTTTTGGGTCCAAACACGGATTTGCTGCTGACCAGCTTGCACTCTTGATAGCAATTCTTGACATGCTTTCTTTCTGCTGTCTCCCTCAGGATATTTCAATGCAAATGTAGAATGGCCTGTCTCGAAGTGTCGCTTTACATTTGACCGTTTCATAGATGTAATTTTATCACTGCTTATTAAACACACCGCAGAACCCGTTTTCTCCATAAAGGCAAATTCCTCCGTCCATTCCTGCTGAAAAGTACAATACTCATCGTTTTTCTTTCTTTTAGCCATCTTGTCAAAAAGGTTTCTAAAATTAGTTAGCTTAGAATGCGATTAAAACAAAAGTTTACTTTCTGATCCGACTACAATCATTTGTGTGGACCCTTTTACACATGCACACATCGTCCGCTATTTTCGAAATCAATATACACCAACCCCACTTGAACAATGTATTTTTGTCACTTTTCCATAGAAATTACTGATATCACTTTGATCCCGAATTCCAAAATCTCTCTCCCTTAAATAGCAATCTAACTCCTAAGGTTACTAACCCCTGACCTTGATTATTTCATGCATTCTATCACGTATGGCTCTCCTCATTACTATTCGGATAGAATTGATTGGTCAATCAACATGCGACCTCCAAAAATTTTTCCGCTTCGAAACTTTCAAGAATATTTTAGATCACGTAAGCCATAAAAATAGAAAATAATTAGTAAGGTTATTGACTTATCACGAGGTGGTTTTTTTCCTTCTTTTTTATAGTCAATTAATTTTATTTTTTTAAAAGAATTTTTTTTCAAAAATTATTCAGATCAAAGTAGTCTGAAGAAACATTTTTTCTTTGTAATGAACATTTTTCTGCGAGCCATATGCAGCCATCAAAAGAGCCATATATGGCTCGCGAGCCATGGTTTCCCGACCCCTGCTCTACATCAACATCATGATTAGACTCAAGTAACCAATTACAAAATTGTATTGGTCAGTGGATAAGATGTTTCTCAAAGTTTCATGAGACAATAAATTGACAAAAAGGTGACAAACGACGGAGGTCGCATCCCAAAACTGCGATGTAAATTTTCAAAAAACACTTTTCAAGATTTATTTCAAATATATTTGTGAATTAAAGTGCATCAACCTATACATTTTTTAAAAACTCATTCAATTTTCTGTTTGTTGGTGTGTGTTTTGTTATTTTAAAATTTTCAATTAGGTGTTTAAAAATATTTTTATTTAACTTGGGGGTGCATGTTTTTGAGAGTAATCTCCCTTTGCTTAGTATTTCAGGGGGTGTTTTGGTTATTGCGCTTAGTAGCGAATGAGTTAAGCAGTGTTCTACATATTTTTGAAAATTTTTGTTTAAGAAAAGGTATTTGAAAAAGCATGTCTCATTTGATCAAATAGTAACAAAAGAAAAAAATTGTTTTAAATAATTGTTTACAATAAGTATCAATGTAAAAAAATTTTTTTAAATGTTTGCTTTGATTTTGCTTATTCTCTTTGCTAAGAACCCAATAGAGGAAAGAGAAGATATTGTTTCAGCAATCACTCATCTACCTGAAAAATCTAATTGGATAATTCTGATGGTTTCTTCTGGTCATTTTGCTGGAGCTGTATTTCATGGGTATAAACAAAATATATCTGTCTATTCAATCTTAAGATTATGAAACTCATACTTCATGATAAGCATATTTTTAAAATTCTTATATTCACATGACACCATGTCACATTGGCTGATATTAGTTGTAATTATGATTACATAAGCATACTCATTATAATTTCATGCTTATAATGATAGTCTCAGTTGACTATCATGTACTTCATAAATATTTGAAGAAACATTTTTTTGGGGTTGTATTTTTAGTTTTCACAATACAATTTATAGTATTTTTTTGCAATAATATTGGTAAATTATTATTTTTTTCTTCAGAAAAGAGGTTGTAGAACACAAAACCTTTCATCGCTACACTGTGAGAGCAAAGCGTGGTACTGCTCAGTCTAGCAAGGACAATCAAGGTGGTGCCCCTAAGAGTGCTGGGGCAACTCTAAGAAGGTACAATGAAGCAGCTTTGATTCAAGTGAGTTTTCAACCAAAATATTTTTTAAAAATATACTTACATGATCTTTTGTAATTACTGGTTCT
>CALYLW010000077.1:129043-369043 GCA_944989445.1 Ampullaceana balthica
TGTTTATCAGTTTTAAAACAGATGTTATTAATTAGAATAAAAGATGTTTTCATAAAATCCAGTAGCCACTTTTTCTATAATTAGATGCATTGAAAATTATTCCACCAATTATATGTTTTATATTATCATTTTAAAATGTGCTTTTATAGAATTTATTACCTTTTATCAATTATAAAAGATTATCTTTAAAATGTATATGTTATTTTAACAATTCCTCAGTGCTATGGATTAAATATGTTAGTTTTGTCAAGCAGACAAAAACCTGAGATAATCCAAGGGGCGCAATAATCTTATTGTATCAAAGGAGAGTTTTTAATATATAAGATGAGATAAGATTTAGAGATATCAATTTAGATTGATTAAATAACAGTCACGATATCAGGAATTATATAAATGAAGTAATAATAATTGTAATCTTAAACCAGGAGGTGCAAGATCTCTTAGTCAGCTGGGGAGGTCACATTAAGTCTTCTGACTTGGTGTTTTTACGAGTTCCTGTTGCCAACAAAGTCATGCTCTATGGTGGCAAGAGTCCAGCCTTTAAAAAAGATGATCCTCGGTTAAGAGTGATCCCCTTAATAACAAGGCGACCAACATTTAGTGAGGTCCAGAGAGTGCATCAGATTCTTGCTTCTGTGGAATGTTATGGTAAATTAGATTTTAAGAATGTGTTCAATCTTATTATTACACTGTGGAAAAAAAGCTTTGATTAAAAATACTGTGATCCTAAACTAAGATTTAAAAAAAAACAACTCTTATTAACTAGGCCAGGCTTGAACATCAGATTTGATAGAATTTTGTCTTGTATGCATTAAAAAAATCAGAAAAAGTAATTACTTATCGGTAATAAGCCAATTTTGGCGCTTGATGTGAAAATCTTTTATAAAGTGCTTTGTTTTTGGTCTAGATACTATTTTATTTTGAGTAACTATATGTCTGTGACATTAAGAGGAAATGTTTGACTGATCACTGTTGTAAAATGTGTTGGTCAAATTCAGTGCCCTGATTGTCCTGTTTGTTTTGGTAATGTTGGCTGACTAGACTTTTCATGAATGTCTAATTTATTATTTTTTTTGGATGTGACTTGGATGACCATTCATGTTATGCTTTGTGGCAAAAAATAGTCATGTTTATAGTAAAGTCCAATTTTTAAACAGATCACAACCTTGTATGTAGCTAGATTTTTTATTATGTAACTAATTACATAATCATTAATGATTATCTGATGTTAATTTGCTCTGTCAAGTTGTTCCAAGTCAATTTTTTAATTCAATAAAGTTGAAATTATTATTTTAAATAAATTCATTTCTCAGGAAAAGATGCTGATGTGGAAAACTTTATACCAAAGACTTCACCTTCTAAAGGTGCAAAGAACATGAAGCAGTCTGACAAAGTGACTCAATTACAGCACAAGAAAAACCAACAGCAATCTGATAACACTAAATTTGCAGGTATAAATGATTTAACAACTTAAAATAACTTTTCAAAATTAATAAGTAATAAAAAATATTTAAAGATTTGAAATATTACTTTATTCGATTTTAAAATAATATTTTTAATCTTCTAGAGAACAATGCTTCTGATGACCATGAGAAATTTCCAGAAGAGGTCAAAGAAACTGAGTGCCATCTGGTTGAGATGCAACAGGAAATTGATTTTTCTGAACTTAAACAATTTGACAGCTCCGTCAGACACAAAAGTTATAAAAAATCAAAGGCTGATTTTGGGAAAAGTCAGTTATCAAAAAAGGAAAACAAATTAGGTAGTACTTAATGACTAACTTGGTATGTAAGGTTAAGTTAATGACTTTTAAGAAATATTTTTTATTGCAGGGAAGTAATGTCTTAATTATTGCCTATTTTAAACTTTTGTTGGGGAGGTTTTTAATTTTGAATACCAGTATATCCTAATGTTATGTTGATTTTCTTTCAGATGATGAAACAACTCAATTGAGAAATCAATTCTTTACATTGTGTAAAACTGGTGATGTACACATTTTAAAAAATGCTCTAAAAGATATTCAGAATTCATGCTCTGCAGATATCTGTAAACTTAGTTTACACAATAAGGACAAGGACATAAGCTCAACTCAATTGACGGATATCCATACAGCCACAGAGAGCTGCCAGAGTCAGGACAAAGGACAAACAATAAATAAACCAGACTCAGCTATTGCAAACAATGTGACCAGCTTTGAAAATGAGACCAATACAACTGCAACAGCTATCAGTTGCACTGACTCATTTAGAACAAGAGGACTGTCAACATAAGGAAGTTGCTTCTTCAGGTTCCCTTAATAACGGCAAACATGAATTCCATAACTTGTCAGATTTCCTCAATAGACCAGTCAATGACAGTGAGATTACTTACTTGCACCTGGCTGCTAAAGAAGGCCACCATGAAGTTGTCACCGCGTTACTTGAAGCTGGTGCTGATCCATCATTACGGTAACATTGTCTCTCTATTTATTTCATAACTTAGCTTGATTATATTTAAATAGTTTTTTAAAACGTAGGCTTCATTTTTTAAACAAAATTAATTTATGCTTTCCTCTTTAGAGATAAATCTGGTAAAACACCATACAATGTGGGAGGAACAGATGTAAGAAATGCATTTCGACGCTTCATGGCAAAATTTCCTGACCAGTATGATTATGTTAAAGCCCAGGTAAATTTTGTTTTTTAAAGCAAATAACATTTAAATTTTCTCCAAAAAATTAATATGACGTCAGCTTTTTCTTTTTGTTTTCACTGAACATTTATTTTTAAAATTTCGTCAGTTATTTTTTTAATATTCAGATCCCAAGTCCTCTTACGGCTGAGATGGAAGCAGAGAAAAAACTGAAAGCTGCTGAAAAGAAGAAAGCCAAAAAGAAAGCATTGAATGAGCGCAATAAGGTAAAACTCATTTTTGGGTATTGTTTTGCATATTTATTTAACAACACATTAAAAAGCTCTCATTTGAATTTATGTCTTGTAACTCATTTTGGTTATTATCTTAGAGTATGGCTTTTTAGGTAAAGTTAAAAACTACAAAAAAACAAAGCACCAAAAAAAAGGAAATGGACTTGTTAATTTTTTTACAAGAAATTTATGGAAAAAGCCTAAGTATCATGTAGGTAAATATCATGTAATAAATATTTTCTACTGTTTCATACTGGTATTCATTATCTTTTTAGGGCTCCTATTTTTGCCCTACCCAAGACTAAGTCTAAATTAATTTTTTTTTATTTTATTTTAATGTGCAATACTCCAGGAGAAAAAGGCAGCAGAAGCAGTGATTAGAGAAGAAAACCGAGAGAAAGAAAGATTTCTGGGATTATCTGACAGAGAGAAGGTATATTTTGTTAATAATATTTTTTTGTATTTATGAAAACATTCAAAATTCTCAATACTGGTATTAATAACTTTTTGTGTGATTTCAATATTGCAATTTTTTTATATTAAACTGTTTTATATAATTGTTTCTGTCATGAAACATTACAATTTTTTCACTTCCATGTTATTCTGAGATTAATTAAGATGTAACAAGTTTATTTAAAATTTTTATTTTATCTTCTCCTGTTGGCAATTAAATTATCCCTTCTTTTATCTTAACAGAGGGCTTTAGCAGCAGAAAGAAGATTGTTACAGCAAAGTGCAGAAACAGGGGCAGTGAAACCAGTTTTGAGGTAATATTTTAATGACAAATTTTCTTTAACTTATTTGATAAACCAAAAGTGACAATTTTATTTAAATGGTAACTCATTATTTAATATAATAATACAGAAATGCAAAGACATGTAAATATCTAATGAATTAGTTTTTAAATTTCATAAGAAGCTCTAAGATATTCTTTACTTTTCACTTATTGTCATTCAAGTAAAGTTAATGTTTTTTATTATATTAATTTTTATTAAGTCGATGTTGGCAATGTGGATCCGACATAACTGGAATGGTGCCCTTTGAGTATGCAGACTACAAATTCTGCACAACAAAATGTTTAAGAGACCACAGAAGTAAAAAGCCATCTGGTTAAACTAACCTGTTTTGTAAATGTTTTTTTCCCTCATCAAGTTTAAACATATTGATGTATTGATTAAAGACCATGTCTCTGATGTTTAAAATTAATTAAAAGTAAAAAAAATTCATTTGTTTCTTTATCTGTATTTTCAATGCATGGTTGTTTTGGTTTATTGTCTTGGGCTCTGCTTATTATGAAAATATGTACCAGAAAACCAGTTTTTTTGTAACCAGCAAACTTCTTAAACTTCCTTACTTTTGAATATTTTTTTTTAATTTAAATTTTAGGTGTTTTTGAAAAATTTAATTAAATTTACAGTAACTTAGAGTGAACATTACTTGTTAATTTATCAAATATAAGCAATATCAATAAAAAATAATTTGTGTTATTTTCTTTTATTTTTTGTTGAATCCAAAATTGTGAGAGAAGTTTTGTTGTGTTGACATTGTATGAGCATGCGAGATGACTTGACTGAGTATGAAACTCGTGATTTGTGCTGTGAAGTGAAATTGTGCGTGGTCGTGAACTCAGAGAGAATGGCTGGCTATAAAGGTGTTGATGTCTTGTTTCTTGACTCAATTACTTATACAAAAATGTAATGAAAAAAAATATTATTATGATTTGGTATTCTCAAATGTAATTAATTACATTTATTTGTATCAATCAATTTTAGTTTTTTATATTCATCATTGCCTTTAAAATTGTTCAGATTTCTTCTTAATATATCATCCCTAAATTTAAATTCAAATATCAGTATTTCATAATTATCACTGAAATTTTTTAGGATCTGGTTAACCAACCATTAAGAAGCACTTATCTTAATTGTCACACTCTTTTTGAAAGGAGCAATATATCTTTATCTTATCAGAATGCCCCTTTTTTTTCTTAAAAAGTGTAGACATGTGTAAAAACAAGGGCTGGTACTGATTAAAAAAATTTGTTCGATTAATCGGGGGAAAATAATTGATTAATCCATTTATTTTGATTAATTATATTTGTTTAATGCATATATGGATCCCGTTAAGTCCTGATTCATTATTTCGCGAACTTGGTTAAGTCGCGGTAATTCCATGGCTCCCAAATTTTGTGACGTAACACAGCAAATTGGTTCTGCCATGCAAGAAATGAGGTAGGAAAACCTTGTTGTTTACGAATGCACGTCTACATAAATAATAATAATACGAGGGAAAAGTATGTAAGTAACAAATTATAAATTATTAATAAATTGGAGAAAAAAATATTAGTATTATTTTCTTATATTTTAATTGAATTTTCATCCATTAAATTTTTTAAAAATTAATCTATTAATTAATCATTAATTTCCTCAGCCCTAGTAAAAACGCTTCACTATATTATATGTATATATATATTAATTTGGCATGATTTTTATAAATATTATTGCTAATTTAAATTCAAATGATTATAACTTATAACAGATCAAAGATACACTCCATTTAAAAGGAAAATGTATTTGCTCTTATTAGACACTCAATTTTAAAGGAAAATGTATTTGCTCTTATTAGTAAATAGATATTAGTAATAGTAATATTGAAAACATCTTAAAACTATTAATTGAAAATAAGTATTATAATAATTGGTTATTAAAGTAAAGGTAAAGTTATACATTCGCGTATTTCCCTTATGTGTCATTGAATTCTCTCCCTTAAATTATTTTTTTCCTCTTATTTAAAAAAAAACGACCAAACTTATTTATTAAGTTGGCTTAGTTGTGAACAGAACATCCAATGGCAAACCTGCCTGGGACGGAGGGATCTCCCTGGGCGTAGACTTAGGAAGGAGGGTGTGACCTCTCCCTTTCTCAAATTTCCACAGATGGACCCCCCCCCCTTTCCCCCAGTCAACCTTATTTTTTACGAGAATAACATTGGTTTCAAGAATGCGGGGACAATATCCCGGCGCGACACTTTTACTATTAATGTTCATTATATAAAAGAATTTTCAGATCTACATATTTTATTGTAAAGAAGTAATTAACTGGTAACTTGACTTACAGTAAAGGCAAGACGGCAAGGAGTTATATCTTATCTATAGTCTATACTATTACAGATGCTCCTTCGAGTCCTTCTAATTCTATTCTATACAGAAGATTATGGCGTCAACCGCTAATCCGTTATAAAGGAGAGGCAAACGTGCCCCTAATAATTTCCAAAGTAAAGCCAAAACTAAAAAATAGAAGAACCTATTAAACTTAATTGTCTAACGATAAAAATAAAATCATAGGGACGGAGCGGGAAATGTGACAGGAGTAGCAGTCAGTAGACTGTAGAGTAGCAGTAGTACCTCAGTAGGCTTAATTGTATTTATAAAATGAATTCTGTAAGCTAGAAGGGAGGGACTTAAATTCCAGTAATCATGTCATTGATTTTTATCTTTTTATTATATATGTAACGCAAATCTACTTGAGTCGCTCAGTATTTTAGTTTTATCGTTACCACATGAAGCTCACCATAGGATTTTTTGAATGGTTGAATGGATTTTGTTGTTTATGATGTCGTTATTTTTCACCAATAGTTTTTCTGAGAATAATATGATCTGAAATCAATCCAACAGCTTGTTTGGGCAGCTTTAAGGTCTACTTAATAATTTTGCCCCATTCCGAAACAGAACGCTTTAATCTGTTTGTTTTCATTTCTGTCACAGGAGAGTGCCCTGAGACGTGTCCGTAAACCCCTTCTACACTAATAAATACAATTATAAATGTTCAGTTCATAAAATTTGTCCAAAATTGTTTTATAATTAGTTCCAACAATACTTGAGAGATTTATTAGAAATTTAAAATCATGTTTAAAAATTTAAAAAAGAAAATAGAGCAGGGGGTCGCTCAATCAAAAGCGGCAGTTTCGGGGCTGGCATCAGCAGCTAAGGTTAGTTAATAGTAATAATAGTTATTAGATTATTAGTTAAAGTTCCCGTACTTAGGCCAAATACAAATGTACATTTTGCATTTGCTGTAAAAACAACAATAAATGCAGAGTATTTCTCATTATGTACCAGGGGCGTCTATGCCAAAAATGAGTAGGAATCAACTGATAACTGCTTCTATCTGAGCTTATGAGGGGGGGGGTGGAATTAAATTTCGGTAATCTTGTCATTTTCTGATTTTCATATTCATGAAGTTTAATGTCCAAAACTATTATTTATGTAATATTGTTATTTATCAATAACTTTTTACTTAACTGTGGGATACTGTTACTAAAATTGAGGTTCTCAAATTATATAAATTAAATGTAACCTGAGAGACCATAAAAATAATTAAATGTACAACTGTACTATACTATAGTAGACTATACTATACTATAACAAAACATCACCTTCGCAGAAGTTATTTCTGTACATGAATTTTTGGGTATGAATAAATAATAATATATAGGAAATAGACAGGATATGACTAGTATGACAAGGTATTTTCTTAATTTTTGTACTATTGCCACTATTGCTATCATGTAGGCATGTAGTTCATGATTTAATCATGTAGGCCTACATTTTTACCATGTAATGTAACTCTATGTCGACTATGTCACATGCACAGTCTATGTGTGTGCGGTGTGGGATTAACAAAGTTGTTTTGATGTTTAACTAATGAATATGTGTAAATCCTGATTCTCACATTTGTTTTTTGAAAAAGTTTTTTACTTCTAAATCTAAGTGAAAATGTAGTCAGTGGGAGGATAGCATCTATCAAGTGTCATTAGGGTAACCACCGGTCAGCAAACATTGCATGTCATAGAAATGAAAGCAAGTCAAAAGTGTGTGGGGGGGGGGTTTAAAACTGCTTAGTATTTGTATTTGTAGCCTAAGTTATGTGATTTAGAACCCTCCTCTTTTCAACAAGAATTTCTTTTAAATATGCAGGAAAGTAAAGAAGTAATTGACAAATATAAATAATAGTTCAGGAAATTAAACTACATGATTACCTTAACCATAAAAATAGGCCTATAACCTTACTATAGCCTATAAAACTATTTAGGCTAAGCATGGTATAGGCTAAGAAAATATAAAACTAACACTTAAACTTAGGCTAATAAGGCCTATAATTAAGAACATAAAATTGAAATTGGTTTGGCAGCGATTTAAGTAAGCAAAACTCTCCCAAATTGTAAAACTAAATATTATAATATTATTATAACTTATAACCATTTATAAAAAAACAAAGAATTAATATTAAGTAAAATAAGTTGTTTTTTTTTACCTTATTGAGATGGATACTTTTTGAACTGTGCCTAAAAACAGAAGAGTCCTTTTTACACCTTCACACAATTCTAGAAATAAACTTATTAATTTAAATATATAAAACTTTTAAAAATGTATAATTAAACTAATTAATTTTAAAATATATAAAAAATCTATTCTGTGAAGCAAATATTGGAGCACAAGTATGTACATGTAGTAACTTTATAATGTTTTTTAAGGGTGATGAAAAAAACACCTCCACAGAGTCCATTGGTTTTCCCATCGCTGAGAGTACTCCACAGAAAGATGGATATGTATCAGGAAATTTTAATGGGTCTAGTGCCAATGTTCCTACTGGGCAGCTTGTTGACATTCCATTGTTTGAGGGATCAGAGTCCACTTATTATGAGGTTTGTAACTAAGAAGATCAATTATCAACACATATTTTTTAACAGTTTAGAATACCTTAAAAATGCCTTTAAAAGAAACGAAAAATTTCCATGATAGATCAATTTTAATTCAAGTTTAAGTATTTAAATTTTCTATAAGTTTTTAACAACATACATTTTTTAAAATGCTTTTCTACTTAATTGCACTGTAGGATTTTTTAAAATTGCAATTTGAAAAGTAAAATTTAAGTAAAGTTAAAAATTTGTTTCATTACAGACTGCATCAGACTTAAGCTCTGTGCGTGAAGATGAGACCCCAAAAGGAGGGAGATCACGAACATCTTCTATCAGTTCCATGACGAGTGATAACTCATTTTTTCCAAATGTTAGCTTCTCACATAGTTACTATGTGCCATCCGATGTAGAAAGTGAAGTAGAAGAGACATCTGTGAATCTTTCAGCTGTCTCTAAAGAAGACCTCTATGCTTTTGTGAAGCGTTTTGAGCGTAGAGCCTTCAAGTACAAATCCAAGTTTATGGAAGTAAGTTGATCAGAAAGTTTTGAGTTTTCTTAAGAAATTGACTTATTGATGACTTTTTAATGTTTACTTAAATGTATTAATGACATTTAATTGTATTATTTGTCAACAGCTTGCAGCAGCTTATAAAGACATGCTGCAGGAGAGAGAAAAATTAAAGGTAACCAAGTTTCAGATTTTAAAAAAGTTTTATGTTCAGATAAAAATAATTAATAGAGTGTTACACACAGTGGCTCCCAACATGTACTCTGTGGATTTCTTGGGCTCTGTGAATTGACCTGGAAATGAAATATTGACTTAGAAAACATATGGTTGGATCCCTTCACTTAGTCATGGGTTTTTCCATTTTCTGTCCTGGCAAAAATATTTAATACATTAGTTGCATTTATTGCTGCGTTTTTAAAAAGTCATATCTTTGTTGTTAGTGAACATATTTAAATGAGTTAAAGGGAAAAATAGAGAGAACTTAATTCAGATTATTATAATTTACCTGAGGCTTCTCAAGTTTATCCTAAAATTAATGACGATATTTAAACATTTTAAGCTTGTAATTTTCCGTCATATGCGCTAAAAAACACATTATCTCTTTCATCCCAGTCAGAAAGATAAGAGGTAAGCACGATACAAATGCCAATGTCACTGTTAAATTAAAAAGCAAATCTATATCTTCATGGGCCCACAAATTAAATCCCAAAAAAGCCTCACTAGCACATAACATTTCCCAACAAAAAATTTGAAAAAACTATTTTAAAAATGCAACCAGTCTTGAAAACTTTCCGAAATTAGCTTTGATTATCAAAGATTCTAATAAAGTGAGTGTAAACAAACCAATTTTAAAAAATACAAAAGGAAATAGCAATGTTGCTATGGCCACTTTCGTCCATTTCCCCCAAAACTGATATGGTGCGCTTTTGGCCGCTGTACCCAGTAAAAGGTTTGAGATATTTGTCATGCAAATGGTTTCTCCATTTTAAAGGAAAACTACCAAAACCTTATTCATCATTAAAAGAAAACATTCAATACTCCTCTATTATGTAATAGTTACAAACATTAACTTTTACACATATCTGTCTTTTGGAATAAAAAAAAATATTCTGTGTTATTCCTTTTTAAATTAACTTTTACCATCTAAAACTAAAATAATTAATTTATTTAGAATTACCTTGTTCATTTAGTCCACTATGGCACAGTGCCAAGACAGAGCATTTCGTAGAATGTCAGAACTAAGAGAGCAAATTCAGCTTGATCAGTTGGCTAAAAGGGATGTAGAAGACAACTATAGACTTCTGTTGGATGAGAAGGATGAATACATGAAGGTGCTCAGTACGCAGGTTAGCTGACTTAAGTTTTCACATACATTATTATGAAATTGCATCTAGATAAAATATTCAGAGTAACACACACCTTGACAAGAAAGTAAGCTATAACTAACAATGATTAATATATGTGCTTTCTTAATCTGGCCCTAGAAATAAAAATGTATTCTGAAGAAATAATGAATATATGTAACTGAAAATTTATATTAATACATTGTATATGTAACTGTAAAGCTAGATTAATAACTCCAGAAAACTATAACATGAATTTTACTGAAAGATTATAGATTTAAAGGAGAGCGACAAAATCCATCAATATATAATTTATTTATTGAAGTTTTAACAACTTTGATAGAGGGAAAAAATAAGGTTGGTGTCTTTCAATATCGTTCTACAGCTTAAACTATTAAAGGAAGGTAAAGATATTCCAGAAGAGTTACAAACTCAATTGTCAGTCTCACGAGCTAAAGCTGAAGCACCACCACCAACTTCTGGCACTGACAACAAAGGAAAGATAAGTCAAACTGAAGAAATTGAGTTACTCAAATCAAAGGTGACTGTTTTATCTTAGCAATTGATTCCTCTTACAATTTAGAATTTAATCATGAATAGCTACAATAAGAATATTTCAATGAAACAGCATTATCAATTTCTCAAGGACATTGTAAGCAAACATTTAAATTTTAAAAAATTACTTCAGATAAAGCGGCAAGATGGATTACTGCAGAAATGTAAAGAGACAATTACTAGCTACAAAGAAAAGGTTACTCAGCTTTCTCATGATAAACAAGATTTGCTGGGCAAACTGGAGCTGTCATCAAAGGTAATCTAGTTATCACTTCTGTCCCATTTGTAATACATGGTTTTGAAAGATGGTGTCTGTGAAAGGCTTTTACAAATATCTTGTGTATTCTTTTTTTTAGATGATAATGTTTTTTTTAATTGTTTTCTCAGGGAGGTGGCCAGGTGAATGCTCAACAGTCTTCAGAGCAAGTGACCAAACTGCAAAACCAAATAAAGGAAGCTAAAAAGGTCATTGAGCAGCTAGAGTCAGACCGGGAGGTTGCCATTGCTGAAGTTAAACAACAGGTACAGTTTCATTGTTTTATTTTATGAGGAGCTCATTTATATACGAGTGGAAGGGTGGGTAAAGTTAAATAATTTATTTAAACTCTTTAAAGTATCACAGAAGTTAATACCTTTTAATAGTCTTTTAATGTGCCTCATTAAAATATTGTTTTATACATTCATTGTTAAAAATTTTGATATGAAGGTTCATGAAGAAATGGAAAAAAGAGATGCTGAGCTAGAGCATGTAAAAGCAATCAATCAAAAATTTGTAGCTGAAAACAATAGCCTCAAACTTGAATTAGAGAAAATGGCTAATCAAATAGAGGACCTGCAGACAACAAGTAAGTAACATAGTTATTAATTCTGCATAAAAACAATTTTTGTTAATAGAGACAACTTAAATAAATTATTTTCCAACTCTCATCTACAACAATTAGGATTTTTAATTATATCAGTATTTAGTTGAAATTTAATGGGGAGTTTATGGAGGCAAAAAGGGTCCCTCGTGAAGACAATGTTATATGGCACTGCTCAGCAGATGAAGCAGGTTGCCCAGGTATTAGCCAAGGCCTTAAGAGACTAAGTCTCAGGCCAAAAGAATATGTAGAAGAAGTGGAAATACTAAATTATTTTTTGTTCATTGATATGTTATTTATTCATCTGTGTCATTGGGCCAAGGTGGTCAAGATGCATGTAAGCTCCACTGGCATACCAAGAGTCGCCGGTGCAAGCTCTGTGAAAGCGGGGATTTGTTCCAGTGGCTAAGGGTGTCGCTGGGTTCACTCAGCTCTGATGGGTACCTGACATTAGTTGGGGTAAATAAAAGCGGCTCGCCATTGTAGCCGTGGCCTGTGAACACTCTTTCACTTGCCAACTGTGCATTCTAATAAAAAGAATGTAGGATACAATAATCTTCTACATAACAAGGAATTCTGTAGTGTAAATGTGTCTGAACTAAATTTTCACCTGTTGGGCAAAGAATTTATTCACTGCAACCTCATTTTATCCTATAAGTTAATTTTAAAAAATTATGTTGCATAATTAGGTTAAAACATGATTGAAAAGCACACTCTTGCAATCATTGTTACATGTGAAGACTGTGTCCTATAAGGAAGGTCCTTAAAGTAGTTCTGATAACCTTGAACTGGAATATGATTGTGTCGGCATCCTTCCGTCTCGAGAGATGGTGCATCACGCATCACCGTTGAGTTTGGTTGCATTTCCTCGAGTGGCTGTGCAGTCCTATCCTTGAGTGACAGTCTTTACCACAGTTTTTACACACGAGTTCTGTGCTTCCAGATGTTTTGGCCTTTCTCCTAACTCTTCTGTCTGTAGCCTCCTCCATCCTTCGCTCCTCGGCTACTATGACGCCCTCTTTGACAACTGTGCACCACATAGATCGGTCTTCTGCCTTACACTCCCCGTCACTTGTGCGTATTCTGGCTGCTTTCATGTCTCTTTGGCAGACATCTTTAAATCGCAGACGTGGGCAACCTGTCTTCCTCTATGATTGTAAAAAGCCTTTAACTTCTCTACAAGTGACATTGACTATGAAGAAGAATTATTTAAAAATTGTTTGATGTTTTGAATTTATTTTGTGTAATAGGAATGTTTTTTTACAAAAAATATATATTTATAGATAAAGAACAATTGGATAAAGCCAGGGAAATAATGAAAAAATTGAAAGAAGACAAGATGCGCACATTGGAACAGGCTGAAGAAAGGATAAGGCAAGCAGAGCAGAGCATGGAGGAGGAAAAAGAGAAAATGTTTAGTGATTTAAAGAGAGGAAAGTCGGAAGCTTTCAGTGTTTTACAGGTAAAACAAAGCTATTGTGTTCTTAATATTTATTTCTGTCAGTTGCATGATCTTTTTTAATTTGCAATTAAGTTTAAACACAGTTACATAATGATATACTGAAGTCAAGGATATATTTTATATTATTTATGGAATATCTCATTTAATGATTTAATCTTTCGAACAAAATCTTTAATACAGCAAGAGTCAGAGAAAGCATTGTCGGAAAAATTGGCAGCAGCTTTGGAGGAGCGTGACAAAATGTGGAATGAGAAAATGGCGGCACAAGAAGAAGCACACAATGAAATTCTGCTGTCAAAAGTAACCACTTCACATCTTCTTTTTTAAAAATAATTTTGTGCTTAATTATCTCAGTTTGATTTCTTTGTTTTTCATCGTTATGGCTCAAGTACCTTTGGGAATTAAAATAATATATTCTTACCAGGATAGAGACAAGGAATTTGCCCTGACAACTATGCAATCAGAAATTAGACTGAAACTGCAAGAGAAAGAAGAAGAAGTCAGGCTGGCTTTGGAGGAGAGAGAGCTTCAGAAAATGGCTGCTGTCACAGGACTAGATGACCAAAAAGATGAGCTGTTAAGACAGATAGAGCTGCTGAACTCAGTGAGTTAAAGGATTAAATTAGGAAATCTTTTCTTTGAGTGTGAAATAACAACCAAAATATGAAAAGAAAGTGCGTTGAAAAGGTTTTCAAAGCATGACATTATTTGAAAATGATGCCTTCCTCGTTACTTTCATTTCATTATTTGAAAAATTATTTAAAAAACATTATTTGCATAATAAATTTCACCCTTCAATTTGATCTTTAACATCACACTGGATTAAACAAATAATATTACAAATTAAGCCTTAGAAAAATTATTTTAAAAATTTTGTTTGTTTAATACCATAGAGAATCTTCACTGCTCATTTGTACATAAACCGTGCTGTCTCTATCTCATTATCTCTCTTTATGTCTTACGTACTCATCTCATACACTTTATGCTGTGCCCTGGTCTTCATTTGTATTGACTGTTGAGTGTCCCGTCACCTTTTTCTCAACTAATGTTCCCCTTTTATAACTTTATTCTCACATACTCTTGCCAGCGCTTGTTTATCTACCTAGTGTCCAATAGTGGTCACCCAGTCTCTTGCCCATAAATTCATACTGTGCCGTCAGCATCAAGTGTCTAGTCCAGGGGTAGGGAAACTTTTTGTCCATGAACACCACATATTTTGAAAAGTAATTCTGCGAGAGCCATACATTATGTTTAAAATTAAAATTCAATTAAATGTGTGCATTTTGTGTAATTTAAACACTAAACGAACCATAATTATGTTTCTGAATTCTTTTTAATAACATTTTATGCTGTTTTTTATTAAATATTTAATTAATATGTAGATCAAAGGAGTCTGAATAAACTTTTTTTAATAATCGAACATTTGTCTGAGAGCCTAAATGCAGCCATCAATAGAGCCACATCTGGCTAGCGAGCCATGGTTTCCCGACCCCTGGTCTAGTCCCTGATCTCACTAATCTCTTAGTCAACTCTCCACCTCCTTGCAAGCACTACATAGGACTCACTTTTTATGGCTATGTCACCTGAGATAAAGAACAATTTTTTGCACCACGCTTACATTAGCATTGTTGTCTTCATATTTTGTTTTAAACATTTTTAAATAGGAAAAAATAGAGCTGAGTAACAGACTGGCCAAATGTCAAGAAGACACAGAGCAGAAGATTGCAGAGCTCCAGTCAATGCTTACAGCCCTGCAAGAGACACACCTACAGCAAACAGAAAAACTGAAAGCTCAGCACCAAGAAGTAATAGATGATGAGAGATCAAAATTAGCTCAGGAGTTTAAGAATGAGCTTGTTGCACTTCAGCAAAGACATGGGGAAGAGTTACAGAATCTGAGAGATAAATTAGAGCAGAGTTTACAGGTGGCTTAAAATATGTTTTGATTTTGTTTTAGACGGTTTAAGAAAAGTTTATAAAGTTCAAATTTATATTTAAAATTGATTTTTTTGGACACTTTTTAAAATAGGCAGCTTGTCACTCTTGTGCTTTCTTACTAGTTCTGGGTTTTTAAAATTATATTTATAACTAAGATGAAATTACACATAATATTTGAAAATGAAATTCAAGAAACATTGCTTTAAGTTTGTGAATTTGATTTTCAGGATTCAACAAATGAAAATGAGAGTGTATTCAAGTCTCAGATTGAAAGTGTTAAAGCCGAGTATGAACAAGTCATCTCTGAAATCAGAAGTCAATTAGAAGAGTCTAAGTCCTCGCTCGCTTTGACGCAAACAAAACTCTGTGAAACAGAGCAACAATTTAGTGATGTTCAGTCTGAGTTGGCAGCCAAGGCTAAAGAATATGAGGTTCAAGTTGAGGTAATAAGATGAAAGCCAGTATTTAAATAACCATGAAAGCATAATTTACAAGGTTACCATGGTGGCATCACTGTAATTTTTTTTTAAAGTGAACCTTATAAGTGGACTTTTCATATGTGAAAAATATTCATGGCAAGAAAACATAAACAATTTATATCAGGTTTGTCAAAATATTAGTGCATCATTTCTTCTGTAAAGCGCTTAATTTTGTTTTAAAGGAATTGTATGCTGCAATTAATGGAAAAGGAGATGAGAATGAAAAACTGAGGGCAGAACTTCAATCTCTTTTGTCTGATATAGAAGGCAAGCAGCAAGAGTTCAATGAACAGTCCCAAAGGCTCTCTCAGATAACTGGGGAGAACACACGATTAAAGGAACAGGTAAAAAATATTGCCAAATTTTCTCATCTTATTATTTACTATTTATGTTATGTACAGATATTAGGGGTCTACCGATATCTGGATATCGGCAATATCGGTATCGGTAGCATGTAAAGGTCCCGATATTGACGTCACCGATATTTCATAATAAGTGACATTTTGACCACAAAAAAAAACTGAAACAAAAAAACTATCATTTAGATTTACAATATCTCGACAAATTAATATATCGACCCCGATACCGGTATTGAAATAGTCAAAAGAGTCCTAGTATTAATATGTGCAGCCACGATACAGTGTGCCATGTGCTTTGATATTGTTTAGGTATCGGCCGATTTTCGTATACTCAGAAATACTGTGTAAATAGTGCCGATGCCAAGTATACCGTAATTGCTCTAATAAATGTATAACATGTAAACATTATGTTCACGTAATTGCTCTAATAGCAAAGATGCGCGCAGAATCGCACATGTCTAAAACATTTCGTTTCACATTGAATAACAAAATGTACCGTGTGAAGACTTGTTGTCATTGGCAACCAGGCCAACCATTCAACCTTCAGCCTCATTTTCACTCTATTACTGTTGTACTTTGTTCTGATTGTTTCATTCATAAAAGGTGGCCGTGTACAAAAGCCATTAAACTATTGGTTAGAATTAATAATTATGAGTCAAGGTTGAAGTTTCAAAAGGAGTACCTAATATGCTTGTACATTTTTATAAAGGACTGTTCGTTTTGTAATGAGTCCCATGTAGGTCATGATCTGGGGAAAAAAAATCGGTAATTTCGGCAAAACTGGATATCGCTAGACCCCTTAATTATAAGATATAAATAATTACGAGTGATAAATTTAAGAATGACGCCATCAAATATGACCGCTGTTATTTTTGTCATAACAAATACTCATATCGGCACTCATATCGGAAAAAAAAACGGTAATATCGGCAAAAATGTTTATCGGTAGACCCCTAATATAAAATATAAATAATTAGGAGTGATAAATTTAAGAATGATGTCATCAAATAAGACCGCTGGTTTTTGTCCTAACAAATATTCATATCGGAAAAAAATATCGGTAATATCGGCGAAAATGCTTATCGGTAAACCCCTAATATAAAAGATAAATAATTACGAGTGATAAATTTAAGAATGACGTCATCAAATATGACCGCTGGTTTTTGTCCTAACAAATACTCATATCGGCACTCATATCGGAAAAAAAAATATCGGTAATATCTGTATCGGCAATATCGGCAAAAAGGCATATCGGTAGACCCCTAACAGATATAAATGATGTTGAGCTGGAGTAGATAAATATTTATTGATATCATGTGCATGCAGTGAAGTTCTCTTTCATGTGAAGTTTCTCTGTCAAGATGTAATAAGATTTATTCTTTATCTCTAAATTTTCTCTTAGGTAGGTTAAGGTTCTTAAAAATCAAGGTACAAATTTTTCTAAAGCAGATGAATGAACTTTCTTTATCATTTAGGTTGAGTCCAATCAAGGAGAAGCCAGTAGCAAATTGAATGAGCTCTTTTCAGAAAGAGAAGAACTTATCCAAAAACTTCAGTCCCTGTCAACAAAAGAATCAGAGTTGACAGACAAGGTAAACAGCCTGCAGGATTCCAACACAGAGTTGACAGACAAACTAAAGAACATGGAGGACACCAACACACACTTGACCAACCAGGGCGAGATCCTGTCGAATGAACTGAACAACTTGAGTGAGGAGTTGACAGGGGCGCACAACCAGCTGAGGGCCTTGCAGGCAGAGAAGAGCAGAGTTGAAGTGGAGCACCTAAAAGAATTATCAAAATTAGAACTAGAGAAGAGCAATTCCAGCTCTGATGCCCTCCAGGAGAAAGAAGAGAGGATAAGACTGCTGGAGGATGAGCATGAGTGTCTGAGTAAAAATATAGAAAACAGTAGACTCAAAGTAGAGGAGTTAGAAAAGTATATCGGCAGGTACATGGAGGAGAAGGCTCATGAGAAAGAGGCCCTGGAGTCCAAGGTGAATGAAGCAGAGCTCCAGGTAGGTCAGCTGCAGGAGATCATCAGAAGTCTGGAGAGCTGCCAGTCTGTGGTGGAGAGAGAAAAGTCACACCTCGAAGAGAAGCTGACCAATCTTGAGGAGATTGTGGAGGACCTGAAGAAGTCCAAGGAGGACTTGAATGAAAAGCTCCATGAGAGACACGAGTCCCTTATCCAGCAAACATCAGCTGAGAAACAGGCCCTAGAGGCCACTGCCTGTGACCTGGCTTCACAGGTCAACACATATAAGGAAGAAATTCTTGCGTTGACCAAATCTCTCCAGTCCAAGGATGATGAAATCATTGCCCTACGGTCTGTCATGGATGATAATTCCAGTTACATAAAATCAGTGGAGAATAAGTTGACTGACTTGGGTCTAGAGATCCAGAGTAAGTCCCAAGCTGTTGCTGAGACAGAGGAGAAACTTGCTGTTAGCTTAGGGAAATTTGAAAAACTTAAAACGGAGGCCAATGCTAAAGTGAAAGGTCTCAAAGAAATGAAGGATTCCCTTCAAGAGCAGTTTGAGTTGAAACAAAAAGAGCTTGATGAGTTTGTTAAAGCCACAAGCGCAGAGAAAGAATCACTGGTCAAGGACCATGAGGAAAAGTTGGGAGTAGTCAGAGATGAGATGAAAACCCTGGAGCTGTCATTCAAAGAGCAGTTTGAACAGAAGCAATTGAAGTACAAGGAAACTCTCCAGAAGTTAAAAGAGCATTATGAAGAGAAGCTCAGAGACAAGGACAGCCAGTTTGAAGAGCGTTTGAGAGAGCTCACGTCCCAGAAAGATCTTGGCATCGAAGACATGAATGCAAATTTTGAAAGATTGAAACAAGAACAGCTACTAGAGCTAGAGCAGAGGCACCAAGCAACAGTTGCAGATCTTACAGTAGATTGGGAAGCCAAATTGCAGGCTCTGGTTAGTGAACATCAGCAAGTAGTTGATAACATGCAGGTAAAACTTAGTGAAGGTGAGAGTGCCATCAGGGAACTGAGTAGCTGTAGAGAGCAACTGAGCAACATGGAGGCCACATTGAATGAATCGCAGTCAAAGTTTGATGGTCTTACTGAGAAGTTCCAGGAAGTTCAGGAGAACTTAACAAAGCAAAGTGAGGAATATGCAGCTACAAAAGTGCAATTGGCAGAAAGAGAATCTCAAATTACCCAGCTTATAGAAAATAAAAATTCAGAAGCACAGTCTAAAGATGGTATCATTAATTCATTGACAGAACAGCTTCAAGAGAAAGATTCTAAACTGGAAGTGATGGCTGGTACAATTTCAGCTGAGCATGAATATCTTCAAAAGGAGTTGAATCGCCAGACAGAATTATGTGAAGAGCTTGTGAATCAAAATATGTTACTTTCTAAGCAACTTCAGGAATTCAATGAAAAGCATGAAGCAGAAATTCAGGAAAAAGACATAATACTCTTAGATAGTCATCAAAAGCTTTCCAGACTCGAGATTGAACATGCCTCTATGGAAGAAATGCTTAGAGCTTTAAATGATTCTGTTCAAGAAAAAGATTCCACTTTACGGAGTCTACAAGAAAGTTTAGAGTTGGCTATTAAAGAAAAGGATTCTCATGGGGAAAATCTTGGGTTGGATTTGGAAAGAAAAGATGATGTTATTAGAACATTAAAAGAGGAGCTCGCAGTATTGGCATTAGAGAAAGAGAAAGTGATTGTGGAACTCAATGAAAATAATTCAAAAGAATTAGAAGATCTGAAGGCTAACTATAGTTCTCAAGTTGCTCTGATGACATCTAGAGAATCAGAATTGCAGACAAAAGCTCAGTTCTTGGAACAACAGGTTTTAGAGTTTTCAGAGAAGCTTAAAGAAGCAGAAGATAAATTAGAAGAAGGACAAAGACAGTTGGAGAGACAAGAGGTCTCCTTAAGGGAACAAATCACTGCGCTAAAGCAACAGCTTCATCAAGTACAGAATGAAGCTGAACTGTCTTCCAATGAACTGCAATCAAACCTTCAGCAGAGGGTAACGGAAAGTGAACAGAAACTGATGACTCAGTTGGAATCACATCAGTCAGAGCTGGAATCATGCAGACAAGAAGCAGATCAGAAGCTGAAAGACCTCAAACAGAAATACGTCGCCAAGTTGAAAGAGATTCAAGGTCAGGCCAAATCAACCATTGAAGAGCTTGAGAGCAGTTTGAAGTCTGAAAAAGTTGCCAAAGATGAGATCAACTCTGAGCTAACAAGAGCCAACACACGTCTGCTTCAGCTGGAAGAAAATTCTGGCCTGTCTCATGAAACTATTGTTGACCTAGAAAGGAGAGTGGGTGAACTTTCTGATGCCCTGCAGCAAAAGAACAATGAACTGAATGAGAAAGAAAACAACTGGCAAAAGCTGATTGAAGAAACGCAGTCCAACTATGAGAAGTTAAATGATGATCTCATAAACGCCAATGCTCTACTAGTACAAAAAGAGACAGAGCTCGAAATTTTAAGTTCACAGCTGAGAGAGCAGAACTCTTTGCTGGAAGATAAGATTTCAGTTTTGTCTAATTTGGAAAAATATGTAAAAGAATTAAAGGAGGTGCAACAGTCTGAAAGAGAAAAACATGAATATGAAGTGCAAGAAAAAGACAGAAAGTGCTCTGACCTTGAGTCTCAGCTAATAGCTAACAACAAGCAGTTGTCTCAGCTTGAATTAAAGTTACAGGAAGCTAATACTAAATGTTCAGATCTTGAATCTCTATTGGATAAAACCAATAAAATATTGGAAATTGAGCAACAGAAGCATGCAGAGCTTGAAATTAAAGTGCAGTCAGCCAGCCAAGACAGTTTGAAGTTAGAAGAAATTGTATCAGAGAAGCAGAATCTTGATATTAAAGTATCAGACTTGATGTTAGAAAAAGAAGAGCTGAAGAAAAGGCTGGATGCAGCTGAATGCAACCTGACCTCTACCCAAACTCAAATAGAAAACAAAGATTCTGAAGTAAAATCCCTTGAGGCAGCAATGCAACAAGCCTATGAGTTGAAGCTAACTCAGTTAAAGGAGGAACATGCTGCTGAAATTTCAGAACTGTCCACCAAGATGGAGAGCCAGAGTAGTGCTAAAGTGGCTGAATACAAAAAGAAAGCTGAGTCTTACATATCTCAGGTAAAAAAGCAACTTCAAGATGAGAAGAGCTCTGCAACTAGTCAGCAGCAAGAGGTCATATCAAGACTGGAGGCCACCATTGGATCATTAAATTCAGAAATCACAGACTTGAGGCAATTGAAAGAAAAGCTTCTTTTGGATCATGAGCAGGAATTGGCAAATATTAAAAGGCAATATGAAGAATTGGTTCAGTCAAGAGATGCCCAGGTTAATAATTACATTCAGAAAGAAAAGGACTCTCAACAGAATCAAGACAAATTAATGGAAAGGATAGCCTCTCTAGAGGTAGATATTTCCAATCATCTGGAGACAATTTCTGCTCTGGAAGGAAGAAAAGAAGAAACATCATCTGCAGCAAGTCAAGAGATTGAGAGTCTGAGAGCCGAGAATGAAAGACTTGAACAAGAGTTCCAAGCCCTGAAGACTGACAAAGAAGAAGAACTTGCTGCAGTTGAGTCAAGCTGGTCAAAGAAGCTGAAAGAGGTTGAAAGGGTTCACTTAGCGGACCTTGATAACCAGGCCAGTGAACATGCATTAAAGCTGAAGCATTTGGTGAAGGAGATGAGTCAACAGATGGCAGAGAAAGAAAGGGAATTTGAAGCGACATTCCGTGAAGCTATAGGTGAGGTTTCTCTTTGTGGGGAGGTGGTTTGCAATTTTAGTATAGATATTGATGGCCTCACTCTCATGGTTTATTCTTTATAGATTTAATGATACTATTGTTATCCTTGGGTAGAATCAAAATATAATTTAGTTATTGCAGAAATAATTATAATTTTTAATTTGTATTCATTGGTTGAATGTTCCAATATTTTAATAATAATTATATTTAAATAAAATATCAAAAATTTGTTGCATTTTTAGTAGCTGTACTTAAATTGATGATAATCTGCTGTTATACACTTAGGTTTACTCAATTTAGGGGAGTCTCCCCAAATCTTTCCATGGTTGATTAATTTGCAAAATTCTGCCATTTGCATTGTTTGCCATAGATAAAAGTACAAGAGGTGAGCAAGGAATGCTTCGAGAACATCAGGCTGACATTGATGAGCTGCGAAAAGAATTATTAGAACGTGATGAACGTATACAAGAACTTCACGTGGAGTATAAAGCTAAACTTCAGGTCAGCTTCATCAGCAGATGTGTAGTAGCTTTTTAAAATTAATCTCGAGGAAAAGATATGGGCTTACCTGTTTTTAGATAAACTATGTGCTGTACAAATAATTTGAAAACAAAACTGAGTTATTTTCATTGAATTGTTATCCCACAGACCCTTGAAGAAGCACAAGCTCTTAAGGTGAAAGAACTGGAGGCACTATTAGCTACTGTTAGGCAGGAAAATCATCAGGTAATTGTTGACATGGAAAATAAACTGATAACAGAGCATCATAAAAGTCTGCAGGCAAAAGAGGCCTCCCATCAAGAGGAGGTAAATGCTCTGACAAAAGAATGGAACATTGAAAGGAAGGTGGGTTCATGTGCATGCCCTCTCCGGCAACTTGC
Organism: Ampullaceana balthica; assembly: GCA_944989445.1. Taxonomy (NCBI): domain Eukaryota; kingdom Metazoa; phylum Mollusca; class Gastropoda; family Lymnaeidae; genus Ampullaceana; species Ampullaceana balthica. The sequence goes on from CALYLW010000077.1 coordinate 151,783, forward strand.
TTGCTGTGCACTTTCTTATTGTAAATGTGAGCAGTTTCCACCTGGATTATCATAACAAGTATTTGCCACCAACATTTTTCACTCACGTTTTTGCAGCATTATCTTTTAAGAATATATAGTGGTTTAACTTGCGCACATCAATGATACTAATGATAATTATCTTTTAAAACACATTTTAGATTGTTCAACAAAGAAAAAGAATAAATGATTTATTTCTTTTTAGAAAAATCTGGTTTACATTTTTAATTTAAAAATTCTTTATGATTTTTTGCATGCTGGCACACAATTTTAAAGAATCTTATTGTTCAGAAATAAAGTATCAAGTTTATGAAGTCAGAAAAGTTTGTTGGCAATATAAGGATTTATCTTTGAAAAACCACCTCAAACTGCTTCAGTGAGTTACTGCTTTAAAGCAATTTGGTCTTGTGTTTATTTCTTCTACCACATTGTTGTCTCCAACCAGTGTTATTGAATGTATTTTTTCCCTTGTCATATGTTAGATGGGCATGCAGCACTGGCAAGTTGAACAGAGACCTGAAATGTTTGAGGTATATGTTTTTTAGTGTTTACAAAATTAAATTTATGGTTTCAGTTTTATCTTATTCTCAAAATATGCTAAATTTTTCTTGACATTCAAAAATATCCCCTAGCTTGCTTGAAAATCCTGGCAAGATCTCTTGTTGCACCAGTAAATTTATAATCTGAAACATTCACATTTTGAAATCGCTCTTGCATTGATAAAATTGCTCCTCCAGCTCTGAGCTCATACCACCATATTTTCCGTTGATCTCAGCTATAATTAAATGTCTTGTCATTTCTGGAAAGCAGTATGTCAATTTCATGTTGCATGTAAATGTACAACTTTAATTGGAATTTCTTCTAAATCTTCACCTGTAAACTATTGCTATTTTTTCATCATTTTAATGACAATTTAAAAAAAAATTTTTTAAATAGCCCATCATTAGAAAAATATTACATTAAAATGTGTTTTTCCAAACATTTGTTCTTAAAATTTATTTGCTGTAATATTACATCTATTTTTATGAAATGCATTAAACTTAAAAGACTGCTATTTTTGCATTTCCGAATGTTTAATTTTTTTTACCAGATGTATTGGTTTGTTTTTCAAAGTTTAAAAGATATTTTATTAAATAATTTTTAAGAAAAATTGTTGTATGACTTTATGGAAAGATTTCTCAATTCAGCACATTGCTTTTATCGTGTTTTCATGCAAATAAATAAGTTCTGAAATTTCATAACACATTTGTTTCTCTGAATAGATAATTTACTTCAAGCAAAAATTCTTTATTTTTAATTTAAATGTACCAGTTGTATTACATTTTTAGCTAATATTTCATGTCATGATTCAAGTGGAAGATTTCTTTTCTAATTGTTAATGAACTACTTTGCCCAACCCATATTCAAACTCCCTTCAACATACATAAATTTACTTAAAAACTTTATTTACTTTAGGAAATAGTGCAACAAAACCATGCAGCTTTGACAGCTTTTCAAAAGGGCACATCAGGGGAAACGGCATATTTACAACAGCAGATAATCCACCTGTCTCAGCAGTTGGAGCAGCTGAAACAAAAGCACAAGTAATTTTTCTAGTTTCAAACAACAAAAGTTTTAATTTTAAAAAAATATGATGACCATTCAAAATTGAAGATTTCTAATACAATTCATTTACCAGTGTATTGGCTGAGTGAGCCAAAGTAAAATAAAAAGATTTAATTAGTAATTGGTAAAAAAATTTTTTAAATCTTAAATAGACTAGAGCTTGCAGAAGCATACAGTGGAGTGGAGATGGGTCAAGGGAGTTTACCACAACCCTTGGTTGCAGCTCCTGTTCAACTGTCAAGAGATATGTCACAACAAGATTTGTCTATTGAATTGCAGGATTTGGAGCTACATAACATAGACTTACAGGTTAAACATTTTATAAACATTCTGTTATTGTCTTGAATCAAAATGTAAAAAATCATGCTATGTTTTGTTGGAATTATATTCACAATGTTGCCTGGAATGTCTACAAATGAGCTTTAGTGGTACTGTTACAGTAATATTTAGACCACTTCTAGGTGTAAGTGACAAATTTTGTTTGGCATTGGCATTGGCTCTAAAGCTTTTGGATTCTTTCTAGCCTTAAATTTTCACCAGGCCCTCCTCACTATTTAAATATTAACAGCGTACTTTAGAATGATGTATACATAAGCCATTCCAATAAGGTTTGAATAAAATTAAAATGTATGTGTATCATTAAATGTCATTTACTACTATAATGTCAGTATTATTTTCTCTAATGGGTTATTGTTTAAAAAAATTAATTTATTAAGTTTTATGAGATTAAAATTGTATATAAAAATATGTAATATTTCTCAAAGCCCTAATGAGTGAGCCACAGCAACCCAATTACAGAGTGCCAGTTAGGGCTGATCAGTAAAAAAAATAGATTTTGAAAGCCTTTGCCTTAGTGAAGTATATTGAGATATTTTAGTTTCATTCATTAATAGTAATTGCTATCTAACGCCCAAGGTAAGAGCCCTCTTTGCTCCAGAAGGTAAAATGGCATAGGGAGATGTGACATGTTGTCTTGAGAAGTCAGTCTGCTTGACACATTTATTTTATTGTGATGTCATAATTATTTATTTTATTTAGGAGGAAGGGGGGGGGAGTGAACAAAAATTCAATTGGGAGAAAGAGGCTAGCATAGGATTGACAGGGCAACCTCCTGTGTATATATTACATGAATAGCCCCTAAGTCAGTGATGGTGAACCTATGCCACGCGTGCCACAGCCGGCAAGCAACTCAAATATTACTTCCTTAATCAAACCGCTTTGCTGGCACTTTGTGTTGGCATTTTGCTATGTATAAGTAGGTTTTAATTGAATTTTGGGCATGCTGCCCCAAAAAAGTTCGCTATCACTGCCCTAAGTTAATGTAAAATTGGACTAATAACTACAGTTCACAAAATAATGAAATAAATTTTACTGTTTTATGATTAAAGAAATTTCTATATTTGAAAATGTTATTAATATCTTTTTTAATATATCTCTGATTATGCATCCTAGGCACAGGTGTCACATTTAAATGGTGAGTTAAGCCAACACAAGATTAAAGAGCGAGAACTATTGAAGAAGGTAAGTGCAATTGTAACTATTAGCTTTTATATGTAATTCTCTTGTAGGCGTTCTCTCAAAACAGAATCTTGTGCACAATAATCCACTGAAGAACTTGTTTCAATAAAACAACTTTAATATTTATACTTTGTACACAGAAATATCATTTGAGGTTATACAACGTGGAATTCTCAAGCACACACATCACGTCCTTCCCTCACGGACGTTCTCTGACAACTGATCGCCCAACCTTCTCAGCCAATGGGAAGGCTTCATTTCTCCCGCGTTTATCACTCACATGACCTCTCCATCATGCAATCACGCAATATACATGTGATGCATACGTGACAGCAATTAAATACTAATACCTGAAAACCTCATGAGCACAATAAAATTTGTTTTGGTTTTATCACAATAGCTTAGTGCAGTTAAACTTATGTGTTAAATTAACTACGTGGAAATGGTGTATGAAATACTACTTTTTCATATTTAATGTCATGTCATTTTGTAAAATAAAGATTTTTTCTGCATAATAAATATAAAATATATTTCTTTAAAGTTAGAAAAAATGGAAAGACTGTCTAAGGGCATCACTGATGATGATGACCCTCCACTCAGCCTTGATAGCTCTTACATGAACCATGATGAGTCAGCATTATTTAGAGAGCCAACAGAATTTGAGGTAATGTGATAAATTGATCTATCTTTTAAAGTTAAATAATTATGGTATATAAGATTTGTACTTTATATAATTAAGTTTTGTTATTTGTGATCCAGTTAGGTTATTGTTTTCCAATAAAAAAAAATGTGTGTGTTCATTTCTTGAAAATACAATTATTTCAGTATCTCAAGAACATTCTTTATGAATACATGATGGGTAAAGAAACAAAAGTAAGTTTAAATTTATGTTTTACTCTGTACATGAAACTTTTGCAATAATTATTAAATGAATAGATCTATTTAATTAATTTTAAAAAATATGAGTCCTTTTAATTGATAGGAATCAAATATTTCAGTTAGAGTTAAATTTTTTATCAAGAACATTAGGATCATACTGCTTTCCCAATTTTATTTCTTAATTTAAATTATTAATAAATACTAACTTTACTTCCATAGATTTTTTTTTGGACAAATATTCTTTCTACAAAATAAGAGCTGCAGTTTGTATTCAGATAATGTAATTTGGTTTTATTATTTATTTTATCTTAAATATTTGATCTGTGTTAATATTTTATATTTCAGACCTTGACTAAAGTTATAGCCACTGTTGTTAGATTTTCAGAGGAACAGACAAAGAATGTTTTGACAAAAGCTGAGTCTAAACTGGTAAGACATCGGGGGCTAAGTTGTCATGGTTATATTAAAAGGGTGTTTCCTTTGTACCTAATTTCATTTTTAATCTACCTCTGTTATTGTTTTTCTTTACACCAGTTTTACAGATTTAGCTATAAAAGTTTTCAGGTCTTGTTCTTATAATGGTTTCATAATTCACATCTCACCAAATTCACTTTTTAAAAAACAAAAAAAACACTGGATTTTTAAAGCATTTCTTAAATTTTGTATTTCTGTTATTGGTCATGAGAATTTGACTTTAATTTCCCTTTCGATTTGTGTTCATCTTGAGGTGCATGCCTGCCTCTCACTGAAGTTATTTCTGCCTTCATACCATGCCCTTTCTTTGCCATTGCTTTGTTCAGTGGGACCTTGATTTGATTTTTATAATTTTCAACAGATTTGAGTCCAGTCAACAGGAATCATGGGTACTTTTTCAAATTTTTTAAAACCAAATTTTCATGTCTTGACTTAACTATCATTATTTAACATTTCTGTCATCCCTGCCCTTATTTAAAATTTACTTACATGGGTATTTCTTTTTCTTTTAATGTTTAAAAAAAAATCTTTGTTGTTTTAATACTTAAATATATTACAAATACTGGTATGTGCATTTAGAGGTGGTTAGTATATTCTAATTAGTGTTATATGTTTTGTTAGTGAAATGTATTTTTTTTATGGGAGCTGCATTAAAATAATAAATACTCTTAGTATAATTTACTATCCTTCCAAAGTTGTTGTGTTCCATCTCGTTTGGTTACACTTTGTGCATAAATTAAACAACCCATAAAAACAAAGTTTTTGACTATAAATCCCTTATATATGAGACTTAACTAAAAGTATTGATTATGTTCAATATAATACGCATCGCGCAAAAAACATTTACAGACTGAACGTGACAGAACTCCCCTTGCTGTAAAACACGGGAATGTGGTCATCGCTCGCTGGAGTGAAATGTAGTGAACCGTGGAGGTCAACTATTGCGGACAGCTTCATGGAGATATATAGAGATAAACTAACAATTCATTAATTTAATTATGGTACTTTCGATCGATCTGAAATTTTGATACAATGCATTGTTAGGTGACATAAGTGTGTATGCAAAATATCAGCTCGATTTGATCACAGGAAGTGGGTCATTTTTTAAATTTGTTTTTTCGTCCGCCCGATCAAGACATAGAGCAATCACGACAGACAGACAAGATGATGAAGTTAATATAAGGGATTTAAAAACCGCAGATCTTATCAATAAATAAGTATGCATAAGATTATTTCTCATCTAGAAACTCATCTCAAAATTTGTGACACACGATAAGGTTGTAGAAGAGAAAAATACTTAACTTATAAGGTTCTGAAATTGGTATGATATTTTTTAATCTAGTGGCTGTCTTTTTTGTCTTCATGTCATTAACTTATTTTGATTTATCCTTGTACTTGAGCCTCTGTGTGTTCCCTTAATTTTTATGTTTCTCTATAAGTCATTTGCTACAACTTATGTGCTGCCAAGGAAATGAAAATTATAAAACATATTTCTTTGGAGAAAAAATCACACATAAAATGATGGTTAAAAATTAATGAGAAACTTTTGCAACAAAAATAATTTTAAAACATTCAGTTATTTATCATGGCTTAAACTTTGAGAGTTAAAATGAAAGGTTGACTGTTCCAATTAATCTGCATGATCTAAAAAAAATTTGTTTAATGTATATTACCTAGAGATATTGCCAAGCATGTAAAGGTAAAAGGGATTAACACACAATTACAATATGACTGTTTTTTTACAAATATTTTTTCTGTTTTAGAAATGGCTACCCTCTTCATCCTGAAGTGCAATGAGTCTACTAACTTGTACACACAAAATCATTCCATACTTGGGCTTATGTGACCACGACAGCAGTTGCAAGTCTAAAAGTCTGTAACTTATGGCATCTAAAATGGAGGCCACAAAGTGACAAAGCAAATAATAATTCAAATATTTGATAACTTGTTTGTAAGCTCTAATTGGAAAATGTTTTATTTTAATTTCAGTAATGCATATATGGTATATGCTGTAAAATTAGTTATATAACATGAATATTTGTGATTGTTTTAATCATGCTCATTAATAATGTAAAATAGACAGATTGAAACTAACTTATTTTAATGATCTTAAATTTTGATTTTTGAAACTTAATTGCTTTTATTTATTTGTATTTCTTATTTCTGGCTCTTTTCATGCAATTTTGTTTTTAAATTGATGGCTATTTGAAATAATTAACTACTTATCTTAAAAATATGTATTCCAAAAAAAACTTTTGAAATTAAATTTCCAAGAATTTTAGAGAAAATATCTCTAAACTATTACAACTTTTTCAGAAAATGCCTTTTATCTTGCCACTGTAGATCATGTTTGCTTATGACATTTTTTTTAGTAATCTTGATTCAATTTTTTTTGTCTAATTATGAAAGTTGATGAGATCAGCTCCCTAAAATCGTTCACTCTTACATTATTTTACAGTCCACAATATCTTATATGAATAAGCTTTCATATAGGACGGAATAAAAGCTGAGCTAATCCGAATTCCTATTTCAAATTTCATATAGAATCGCATTTTAAGAAATACTTTAGCTATAAAAAGTAATATACGATGGAAATATTCATCTGACATACTATTCACTTTTTCTTAAGTTATGATTTATAAAAACCTCAAAACTCTCCTATCAAAATACATATCAATTAGCATATAATTTTACAAAATTAATCTCTAAAATTGTTCTACTTTCTATGGTAGCAATGATTAATCCGCAATCGAACTTTTGCTTGACAATATTTATAGAACAGTAGCAGTAACTATTTAAAAGTATTTTAAAAATCTTTTTAAACAGAAGGGATGCTTGTGATTAAAAACAATACAAATGATTCTTTCCCTATTGACATTGTTTATCATCTAATTTAGACTGTTACGCCAGTTTGAATCAGTTTAATTTATACAAAACATCCTGATACAATTTTTAATAATGTTATAAGCTTATATTGTAGGGTTTTTTTTTAGACTTGACTCTCTAAGATCTTACTTGATTTTCAAGTTTTTCAGGAATATTTTGAAATTTGTTGCATTTTTCATCAAGTGTGTGTAAATTTTAAGTTTTTATAAAATGACTAAATATATTATATATGTCATACCTTTGGGAAAATAAGTGGTAAAAAAAGATAAAATGGTTTTCAAACCCATGATTATGGTCAGCTAGTTTGAAATTATTAATCTTCTTTAGTTATTATAGAAGATATAACTATCACCAGTTAATGAAAAACTAAAAAGATCTTAAAACAAGAAATAAACAGTTGTGCCTGTTATTTATAGTATTTCTGTGACAAAGAATATGTTTCCCTTTTTTTTTATATTTAAAATTTTGATATCAATTTGTTGATTAAAAAAATTAAATAAATCAGTCACAATTGTGAAGAATTTTCATGCATTACAAAATTTAATAAGAAAGTCTTTCTTTTTTTTTCTTCAAATGATTGAACATTTTGGTTTTTGAAAAATATTTTAATATCTTTCTTTATCCTTACAATTGCATTATCAATATTCGAAGATTTGTAAAATGTGGATAAATGGATGCAACCTAATGTAATATATGAGTATGAGATAGCTAGAAGAAATAATTTGATACTTCAAACAATCATTTTATTAATTATAAGAAACACGATGAGTGTAGAAATATAACTGCCATATATTTTTGACATAATATGACAACTGTATTGGAATTAAGGAGTCAACAGTTTCTGTTCCTGATGTTGTCTTGTGATAATTGTATATTGTATGGTGCTTTAACCAGTAACAGGCCGGGAGCTTTCTCTTTTTCTGTAAAGTTTCATATGTTAACCACTGCTTCATAGCTAATGTGCAATTCATGTGTAAACCTGTACATTGGCTAGTTACAACAATTTTAACTAGTATGATTTTTCTACTTTTGACTTTAAGTTTTTTTTATTTTGCATTACTATATCATTTATAAATAAATTTTTGTATACAGATGTTTGGTGAATATGTCCCTTGAAACACAGGAATAAAAATATTATATTTAAAACTCAGGGCTGTTGTATGAATTTTTCAGTACTCCTCAAAGTGATTCTTATAAACGTACGAAAACTTACATACTATTGTATAGGTTCAATCTGAACCCTGTAAAAATGGACCAGATTGTGTTGGGTAAAGTGAGCTGTTTCCAGTGACTTTATTCTTGTAGACACCTACAATGGCATTCCCCTAACAGTGAATAAATGAAACGCCACCCTTCATTTAGCCTTATATTGCCAGTCTACAAAACATGAGTAGTTGTGAAATTAAAAGAAAATACAATTTTCAAGTCTACTGCTGTTGCTAGGTGAAATTTTGAAACTTGAACACCTGTCCGTAATTCTTGAAAGTTTTGGAGACATGTCAACAAGAGGAGTCAAGGCTTGATAACGTTTTTGTGCAATGCGTTTAACGGTGTCAACAAGTAAAATTTGGGCTACATTTTTAGTACACCATTGTGAAAGATTTGAATGGAGAAATCAGTTGTCCATTTTATAATTATTATTTGAGAGGTACAACTATATGCAAAAATTTAGCGTAATATTTTCCTAGTAATAACCATTTATGCACAAACACATATTTTTTGCCCTGAAAATACTGAAATATTTCCAATGCAATTTAAATTCAAAACTAATTCAATTCTGCTAATCCATTACTTAGTTCTTTATACTGAATTTCTATTTTTTAATTAACATCCTTTGGCTACAGTTAAGGTCCCTCCTGAATGATAAATGCTCTTGAAATGACAACATCTTAGTTTTTACATGATTACTTTTACATGGTGTACAAACCTTTTTAACTGTTTTATATGCCTATTTATTATTATCAGGAGATAATTATATTACAATGTATATTTAGAGCATTCTAGAACTCTCACTCTCAGTAATGGCAGACTTATTATTTCAAAGCTTTTTTTAAAAAAAAATGTTTAACCCAATGTTATATTGTATGTTTTATTATGATATAGGAAATACATCTAATGATACACTTCATCTACTATGATTTTAAATATAAAGCTAAAATACTACTGTTTATTTCAATTAAGCTTAAAATACTTGAGTGACTGCTGCAAATTTCAAAAAAACATTTAAGACTAGTTTAAAAAAATACTAGTTTGGTTTAGTTAAAACATTCAATCCATATTTGTATTTGTGTGATAATATAAATAGTATGTCAAGTGATATAAAAAGGAGTTTATTGTAACCCTATTATGATCGGAATGCTTATTTTAAAATTATTTATTGCTTTTCACATTATCATCAATTTTTTTTTCAAGTTTGAATGTGAGGTTTAATGTGCAACTGATTAAATCTGGGTTGATTCTGTTAATATTTATTATAATGGAAATCTTTATATTCACCTTCACCAATGAATTAAAAGCATTATTTTTTAAAACTTGACTACTTCATTGCTTTTTTTGTTGATTTTTAGTTAGGTTAGGGTCTAATACCTCAATTTGACTACACTTTTTGAGGCTGTGTCTAAAAAAAATGTGCAAAAAGTGCATGATGAGTAAAATACGAGATAAATTAAAGAATTGTGTGATCAAAACAATAAATTAAAGCTTTATTGATTAATTGACTACTACAAAAGTAGACGTTTCATTATTCATAGAGATGTGATAGATTTAAAAAAATTTATTACACACAGTTTGTGGCTTCGTTATTTCTTAGTTTCTAGCTTGAATAGAGACATATTTGACTCTTGGTCTCCATGTACGAGGATTATATGCATACTCTGTAATGCTGTGAAATCTTCAGGGGGCCGTCCATAAAGTACGCCATGCTCCAGAGGGGGAGGGGGTGTAAGAAAGTGTGACAGGGGGAGGGGATGTCCGGCCATGTGTGACGTCACAGTATTTTATATTAAATTTTAATTATTTTGTTAATAAAAAAAAATGTGTTCGAAAGTGTGACGTACTTTGTCCAAGATTTATGACAGAGGAGGGGGGGGAGAGATAAAAATGGTCAAAAATAGCGTGACGTACTTTATGGACGGCGCCCAAGTAAATCATTATAGGTAGACCCCATGAAAGGAGTGAAGAGGGGAGTTATTAAAAAGATACAGAGAGTATTTTGTTTTAATATTATGTAGTAGAGATGTATTTAAATATAAAACCTGATGATAATTAAGGTTGAATACACAGTGCCTTGAAATAACGTTTATTTATCTTGGATTATATTTTACAGGCAATTTTTCTTTACAGAAGACTTTTGTTATTCTACACTTATCCATGTTTTGTGCCTAGTCTTGAAATTTTATTAGAGTTCTAAATGTTGCTTGTGTTTTATTTTTCCTGGTTTGTTCAGGCAACCCATTCCATGCCTGAATTCTTCAGAAAGGAAAATGTGTTTATGCTTGTTTTTGCCTACTAAACAAGAAATGTGATTTTATTCCTACTTCTATCTCAGTGTTAGTATTAGATTAGTGTTGTGTTGTATTTTTTATTTTTTTTTATATTTTTAGATTTTCAACAATAACGTTTAATGTGTTACTTATGACGTCATAAATTTTAATTTTTGGATTTAATCGAAATTAACGATTAATTAATCGTTAATTTTTCAAAAGTTAACAATTAATTTTTTTTTCTTTTTTTTTCAGAGTTCTTAATTTTATTTGCATCCCTAGATGTAGGGATCGATATGAAGTAGTATTAACCACTTAATTTTGATGTATATTCTTTATTAACTATGAATATACTACTTCATTATTTGTGTTGTATTTACACGTTAGAAACAATTGCCTTACGTAACTTATATAGTATCGCTTCTGTATTATTTGTCCTATCTTCTTGTGTTTCTAGGTTAAGTGTTTTAATTTATGGTGTTACAGTGTTACTCTTTTCAATTTTGAATATTCTCCAGTAATGAATTTTGCTACTCTTTTTTTTTAATGGTTCCAGTTTATCTTTTTTAAATTCAAAACTATAATTTAAAAAAACCCGTAAAAACAAAGTTTTTTATTATAAATCCTTTATTGACGAGACATAACTAAAAGTATGTTCATTATAATACGCATCGCACGATAATCCAAAAATCCAAAATTTTAGTTATTTCTCAAATATATAAAGGATTTCTGTAAAACAAGTAGTAAAAAATCGAATGAGTATTTAAACGCAATTTCAACAAAGAATTTCCGATATAATGCGCACCGCGCAACAATCTAACATTAGCATGGGGCCGTCCATAAATGACGTCACGCACCTAAAAAAAAGCGGGGGGAGGCAGGGGGGTTGAAGAAATGTGACGTCACATCAAAAGTTTTAAATAAAACTTCCACTGAAATATGTGGTCGCTTACAATTTATTTAATGATTTTTTAATTATTTTTTTTTATTTAAAAAAAAACAACATTGCTTCTCAATGTGCCGGTCGGTATGCCATCAGAAGCTGGTTGGCGTGAGCTATCAAGACACGAAAATTAAATCTAATTATAATCCTTAAGTTTGAGAATCCACAAGATAACATATGAAATTGTTACACTGCGTCGTTTGATGTTGACATCAAAGCATTTGTTATGTAACCGCAGCTCCGTTTGTTTCTCTCGAACTTGTTTGCCCGTTACCCCAAAATATACAAGTTTATGTGTGCGTTACAGACTCTAGGTCCTGCTCACATGACTCGGGGATTTGGGGGAGCGTCGTTACAAAAATGCTACTGGTGAGTTTTACATGCATGACACGTGTCTAAAAATGATCTGAATAGGATTATGTGTAGATATTTTAAGTCAAAACGACACGGAATATCCTTTTTCTTTAAAAGGGGAAAAAGGGGGGGGTCTATTTGATAGAATTAAAAACGTTTTAAGTTTGATATAATTGTTCGATGGGTTTTTGGTCAAACGCCCCTGGCCATTCTAGTCTTCTAGATCAGTGCTTCTCAAAGTGGTGGTCCGCGGACCGGTGCCGGTCCGTGGGCCATCCGCTGCCGGTCCGCAGATGTTCTCAAAAAAAAGGACAGAAAAAATTGTCAGTGCAGGGGAAACAATGCAACGGTACCTGGTGCAATGGAAAAAATTCCTGCCGGTCCGCCATACTAAAAAGTTTGAGAAGCACTGTTCTAGATATAATGGTAAATGAGCCCATTTAAAATTAGTCAAGTATTCATTAACTTTATTGAATGCATCAAATTCTTGATATCGCAATTCGAGAGGAGCACAAAACAACTTTTCTTCTTAGCTCAGTTTTTAAGGCATTAATTTTAAATATCACAGAAATGATACGTGATACAGACAAGTCATGTGGATTAAGATTATTGTCACTCGTGTCAATATAAATGAAAGTAGGGTAGATTTAGGTGTCTTCGTATAGTACGTAGGTAAGAAATCTACATAGTTGCCAAATTTTTAAAAAAATGCATTTTCTGGAAGGAACCGGTTCAATAATGGACATATGTTCCAAGCGTACACGTGCACATGACGTATTTTAATATATCTAGTGGATTGTAGTGGATGTTATATGTCCCAAATGAGTCTGCATTACCCCCAAGAATTCCCTTTTTGACCCCAGATGAGGTTATTTACCTCTGTTCGCCGACCTCTTTCTTACGGGATGCCCGTCAGTCAATTGAGGGATTTTTAAAAAAAATACATTTTAAAAATGTTATTTTTAAATATTTTTTTTTCTAAACAAAGACGTTAACCGTGATGATTAATAGTCAATGTTTAATTTGTATGCATTAAAATAAAATATAATCTAAGGATGTTAACACAGTTCGTTTTCTGAAGGCCAGTTAAACGTTTTTAAAAAATGCTTCACGCGAGTTACGATATTACAATGTAGATCTTCACTAAATAAATAATAAATACTTAAATGACAATAAAAGTGATTTGAAACATACTTATTTTCAAATAGAAAATAAGTTGTATTTTTTTAGGGGGGGTCAAAGATTTGTGACGTATTTTTAGAGGGGGGGTCTAAGTTTTTGTGACGACGCGTGACGAGGGGGAGGGAGGGGGTCAAAAATCGCAAAAATCGCGTGACGTCATTTATGGACGGCCCCTAAGCCTTTCAAAGAACACTGGTTTTTCTGAATGTACTTATCACTGGCTAACTACCAGAGGAATTTTATCTTAATATTTATCAGAGCCACTTTTAATTTTTTGCGGATACCATCTCCTTCAATGTGCTTCATAATGCTTCATATGGAACTAGCTCAGCGGTTCTCAACCTTTCTTGTGTCGCGACCCTTTTAAAAAATTACTCGTGCTGTGGCGACCCCCGCCGTCAAATGCTTTTGGTATCTACCTCATAGCTGTAATTTTGCTACTGTTATAATATATTTAATCATATCTAATATGAAGAATGACATTATATTCTCATTTTTACAAATTTTACGTAATTAAAGCACAGACACCGTTCTCGTAGTAAAGTAGTTAGTAATAAAAAACACAATATGTAACAATGATTACAATTACATACATGTCATACATTACATACAAGGTATTCGTATTTATTTCTAATTACAAATACGTAAGAAAGCCGAAGTCAATTAATGTGAAGGTTGAGGTTGCTTCTTTCTCACAAGATCAGAAATTCTCGGGACAGTCTTTGCGAGAGCACAACGAAGATTATCTTCCACAAGTCTACTTCTGTATTTAGACTTGATAACCAGCAAGCTGGAAAACCCTGTTTCGCAAAGATAAGTTGTTGGAAAAGGAAGAAGAAGGCGCAAGACAGTTTCGGACAGAACAGGATATGACTGCAAACACTTGATCCAGAATTTTGTAACTGACATTGAAGAGAAATCATTTCGCGCTGCATCACTGTTAATGAGTTCGATGAACTCCTCTTGTGCTGTCTCAGGAATGTCGTCAACTTTGACTGTGAATTTCTGGCAAGTGCAAACGGGGTGTTAGGTACATTTGGAAAGTACGATGAAATTTCGTCCGCCAGCATATGCAAGTTTTCTTTCACAGAAATTATCATTTTACTTCTCTTGTCCGGTTCAATGTTATTTTCCTCAAAGAAAGCAGATAAGGTGGGCAACATGTACATTTTATTGTCATCCAATTTTTTTTTGCCAAAGCTGAAGTTTCATTTCGAATGATCGGATCTTTTCATGAGACAAATCTAGGCATGTTGCATTTGGTCCTCGCAGTGATAAATTTAACTTATTCAAAATGACAAATATACCTACCGGGTAAGCGATTTTCTGAAGCTCATTTTTGTCGCTGAAAAGTGCTTCGAACTTCGAACTGTGGTTTAGACTTCTGATTAAAGAACATTTTTGGTTCGTCACGAAGATCAAAAACGCGTTTCAAAACTTTCCCTCTCGATAACCATCTCACTTCAGTATGAAATAGCAGAACATCATTGGACGCATCCATCTCATTACAAAGTTTCGAAAACAGACGACTGTTCAGCGCACTCGCTTTTACAAAATTGATGGAACTTACGACGCTTTTCATTACTTCCTGAAACTCTTGTGGCAACGTCTTCGTTGCTAGCACTTGTCGATGAATCATTCAGTGAGTTCCAACGACGTTTGGTGATTCATTTAGTACCAAACGTTGAAATCCAGACCGTCATCCTAGCATAGTTGGAGCACCATCAGTGCAAACACCACAAACCTTTCCCAAGAGATCTTATGATCTTTCAGAAATTAACCAACTGTATCAAATACATCCCGTGCAGTTGTTGTCGTTTCAAGAGGTTTCCAAAAAATAATCTCATCTTTAAAGTCGCCTTCATTTATATATCTCGCGTAAACCAGTAGTTGTGAACAGTTTGCAACGTCCGTGGATTCGCCAAGCCGGATGCTAAATATATTGGAAGTGGAGCAGATTTTATTTCCTGGATTACCTGATCAATAATAACACCAGACATATCATCTATTCTTCTCCGGACAGTGTCATTAGATAAGGAAATTGCACGCAATTTCTTAACAAATTCGGGTCCGATCATATCTCGAACAATATCTTTGGCTGCTGGCAACAATAAGTCTTCGGCAATGGTGTGAGGTTTATATATCTCTTGCGATTCTGAGCGCCACCAACTATGAAGCTTCAACGGCTGATACGTTTTGTTGGTGGTACTTGCCGCCAGTGTCAAGTCTGGCTTTCCTGACGCCATCAATTTTACTTCTAAAATACTCGGTATCATTCCCCGCAAAACTTGGATGTTTGCTATCAAAATGACGTTTCAGTTTGTTTGGCTTCATAGATTCGACTGAAAGAACTTCATTATAAATAACGCATTGCGGTTTCTCAATTCCTGCTGTAACTATTGAAGTAAAATCATATTGTAAGAAATCGTCACTATATTTTCTTTTCTTAATCATAATGTCCTTCTCTGCATGTTTCATTTCCATCGGTTGGTTTAAAAACTTTAAATTAAAAAATGTATAACGATAGCTTTCCACGCGAGCACAATGAAATATTGACATACAGCCCTACACTACAGTGTGTGGAACCAGAAGCAGCAGCAGTTCAGCTTCTACGTCACTTAGCAGCGTGCTGAGCTCAGACCTCTGAGCATCCAGACGCGCCTTACTCTCTGTTGATATAATTACCGGTTGTTGAGGGGTTCATAAAATAGTGTTGAAATAAACATTATAAAAAGCTAAAAATAATTAAGTTACAAACTAAACTTACTAAAGTTACTGAATAGACTATAGACTAGTATAGAGAAATAGACAAAATATGTACAGGGCAAGGTTTAGACATTTTTACACATTTAAACACACAAAAAACATATTTTTCCAATGGTCTTTGGCGACCCCTGCCGAATCGTCATTCGACCCCGCGGGGGTCGCGACCCACAGGTTGAGAACCGCTGAACTAGCTGATCTACAGTGCACGTCTAAACTCAAAGGCTAGTTCATGGAGGTCAATAGAGAAAAAAAAGCAACACAAGAATGAGTACCACCCCCTCCCCTTCGAGATTTCCAGGATTTTCAATCGTGTATCACGGGCCTTTAAGGGAGCACCAATTAAAGTAATTATGTGGAAAACTCTTCTCTTACGTGAAAACAAGTCAAAGTTAGGGGCGAACTTAATGATAAACATCTTAAATCTTTACTTTGATTTCAGTTACTTCCTCACGCAATCCTATTGAATGTTGCTTACCCGTGTAGGAGGAAGTGACACTTCAAGTGTTGTCATTTCTTGTGCAATGCAACAAGTGAGTTGGAGAAATTAGGAGAAAAATCTCGTTGAGAAACGTAATGACTTGAATTGGTATAAATAACCTTGAGAAGATTTTAATATTTTATAAACCCTTAAAATATTTTTATTGGATTCCTTGATGCACCCGCAAACGATTTGAGCTTGAGAACCCTGGCGCAAAACATAAGGTTTTGAAGAAAGAAAATAATTTTAGTTAATCATGTCAAATTTTTGCTTATATCAATATTTTACAAACAAATGAAATATTTTTAAGTGTTTAACGTTTTGGGAGTTTTTAGTGCATATTTAAAAAATCTACGTAAGGATAGCTTCATTGAAATTAACCTCATTTGTTATTTAAAATAAGAAAACAAGGGTCGAATAAACGGAAGTAAACAAGGACCTCCTCCTGTTTGTTTTACTTTTCTAGTATTTATTATTAATATTTACTATCATTTTCTTTCCTCTTCTCGCTTCTTTTTCATCAAACATGCTTTTTTCTAAAATGCTTCGATTGTTTCTGTTCTGTCACGAATAATAATCTTGAGAATAGTTTTTTTTAAACCAATTAAATGTAATATTTTATTTATGAATTATTATTTGTAATTTGAGCAAAAAGATGAAATTTAATAATTTAAATAGTTTCACTATCACTAAAATAAGGTGAAATCTCAGGATCGGCAACTAAAAAGGTAATAAAAAAAAAGTCTTAAAAGCCTTTCAATGCTTGATATTAAAAATAAGTTTTAGTAAGTATTAAAGCGTTATCCCCAGAATTCTGCGAATAATTTGCAACGTTATCCCCAGAATTCTGCGAAAGATTCCCCATCTAAAAATCGAACCATGTAAAAACAAAAAAAAATTATAAAAAAAAATTTCCACAAGCGAAAATCGAACGGTACTGTACCAACAACGTCAACTGTCCTTCACTCTACCATGCCCATGTGGCCATGAAGAGGTGATGGAATTCGAGCTTTTAAAGTATAGAGACCCTGGGTCCGAATAGCCACATATTTCTGGGGATAACGTTCAACGTTATTCGCAGAATTCTCAGGATAACGTTGAAAATTATTCGCAGAATTCTGGGCATAACGACTCCGAATAGTAAATGGCTTTAAATGGAAAACGAATACTTGCCCGTGCTCTCATCATCATCATCATCGCCCTTCGTCCCATCTGGGGCATAGGCCGCGAACAAAGTCTCTCCAGGCATCCCGGTCCTGTGCCAGTCTCTCAATCTGCCCCCAGCTGTGCCCGCTCATTTTTGTGTCTGCCTCCAGTTCTCTTCTCCAGGTCATTTTGGGACGACCTCTTTTCCTTTTGCCTTGGGGGTTCCATGTGAGGGCTTGTCTCACAATGCTGGATGTAGGCTTTCTGAGAGTGTGGCCAATCCATCTCCATCTGCGCTGGCGTATTAGCTCTTCCACTGGCTCTTGTTGTGTGCGTTGCCAGAGGTCCTCATTGGTGATGACATTTGGCCAGCGGATTCGGAGAATTGCTCGGAGACATGTATTTATAAAGGCTTGAAGCTTTTTAGAAATGGCTGCTGTTATTCGCCATGTTTCTGCTCCATACAGTAGGACAGGCTTTACTGTGGTGTTGAATATCCTGACCTTGGTATGAAGAGTCAAGTTGTTGCAGTTCCAAACTTTTTTTAGCTGTTTAAATGATGATCTTGCTTTGCCAATTCTCACTCTTACATCGGCGTCTGTCCCTCCTTGTGTGTCGATGATGCTTCCAAGGTATGTGAAGCTATCCACCTCTTCCAGATTTGTTCCTTCCAGTGTTATTGGAGTGTTGCTTGATGTGTTTATTTTAAGGACTTTGCTTTTTCCCTTATGGATGTTCAGGCCAAGGCAAGCAGAGAATTGTGCTACATCGTTGGTTTTCTCCTGCATCTGTTGCTGTGAGTGCGATAATAAGGCCAGGTCGTCCGCAAAGTCCAGGTCATCAAGTTGTTTCCATAGTGTCCACTGGATACCATTTCTCTTCTGCTCTGTAGACATGCCCGTGCTCTACTTACTTACTAAGTCTACTAACCATTTGACTATGAGATTTTAAATATAATTTAATATAGTTCCGGCAATTTTTAAATTTAATTTGCTGAAATTTAATCAACTGCATAGGCATAGTCCGCATAGTATTAGTCATAGCGTCATATTCATATACTAGACCAGTAATGATGGCGAACCTATGGCACACGTGCCAAAATCGGCCTCATCACCTGGCACGCGACTGCCTTAATTTACTACCTTCTAATCAATAATCACAATCAAATTTTACTGTATAATTTTGAGAAGTGTTTTAATCTGTTCTTGAAAGTTACACTAACTTGTTGTTGAACTTGATGAAGCTGAACGGAAGGTGTTTATTGAAGGGAAATTGAGAAATTATAAAGACCATGAAGTTGACTTTTGCAATCATCATATTCTTTCTAAAACAAATCCTCAAACAACGGCCAGCTTTTAAATTTCACTGTGCCTGGCAAAATATGATAAACCGCTCTCCCACTGAAATTTAATCAAAAAGATAGAATCCTGCGGAAGGCATGGGAATGGTAATGGGATATTGATCAGCAACTCACCACTGACTTACAAAAGGCAGCCTGTTACTCAATATCTTATCTTATCTTATCTTATCTGTTTACAGACGCTCCTTCTATACAGAAGATTATTGCGTCCTACGCTTATCTATGGTTTGTGTTTAGTCCTGCATTTTTATTAGAGATTTAAATGTTGATAAAGTGTTGGTTTTCCTGGATTCTTCAGGCAACCCATTCCACGCCCGAATTCCGGACGGGAAGAAGGAAAACTTGTATGTGTTTGTTCTTGCATACGGAATAAGAAAGGTGTTTTTATCCTTATGTCTATCTGAGGGTTGTATTAAGTTATCTTTGTGTTGTATTTCTAAATTAGAATTAATTGCTTTATGTATGATTACTACTTTGCTCTTGGTTCTTCTATCCTCTAGTGTTTCAAGGTTTAATGATTTAACTAATGGTGTTATTCTTGTCAGTTTCGAATATTCTCCAGTAATGAATCTGGCAGCTCTTTTTTGAATTTGTTCTAGTTTATCAATGTTTTCTTTGGTGGATGGGTCCCATACAGAAGATGCATATTCTAGTACAGGTCTCACCAAAGTGAGGTAGCATTTTAGTTTTATATCTCTATTACATTTGTTAAAGTTCCTTTTTATAAAGCCTAAGGTTTTGTTTGATTTTTTAATAACTTCATTGACATGGGGATTCCATGATAGTTTCTCATTTATTAAGACTCCTAAGTATTTTGCATCTTTAGTTTGGGTCAGTTCTTTTCCATGAATGTAATATTTTGAATTTATTATGCTTGGATGAAAGCACATATAAATATAGTAATAGTAAGTCTAGTAATAATTTTGTGATAAGATGATAGAAGATCTGGTTAAATTGGTATCTTTGCCAGAAAAAACACAATGAATAGATATTTACAATGCTGCTATGGAAGCTTTTTATGCAACAAGACATTAGTGCAAAAAAGTCGTTTCAATTACTAGTGATGGTGCGCCTTGCATGTTAGGGATAATATCTGGTTTCTTATAGTATTTTTGTTAAAGACAGATTTCTACACTTCCATCATATAGAAACAACTATGTGTTTTTTTTTACTTCTCCGTATAAATCTAAGTTTGAAGAACTTCATCTTTCTTGCTTACAGTTGTTAGATCTTAAAATTCGGGAAATAGGGCTATTGGAGTTTCAAGAAAGCTCTATGTGGAAAATAAAATTCTATGATCTGCGTGCAATACTTGAGAAGATGGAGTGTAAAGAGATCACACATGGCAGCACAATTGATAGTTATGAAAATGAAATCCTTAAAGTGTAAAATTCTCAGCCAAATAAGTTTAAATCAATGAAACAACATGGGGGTGCTATTCTTACTTTGTTTGGATCATTTTTTTTTACAATTTTAGAGATATTTTGGGGTATGTCAGTAAAAACTCTATATCTCAGGAATATGTGCAAATATTTAAATGAAATAAAATGAAAAATAAACAAAAATGAATTCTCTTTTGATTAGTTACCTTTTTATTCTTGTCATGTCTTTTATTAATCCATGTCTTCCCCCCAAAAAAAAGTTCCAATTACATTTTTAAGAAGTCCAAACAAGCACTATTGACACTATTTACAAGTACAAATATCCAGTCTGATTGAAAGATCCGATGTTCGCATGATACTAACACTAATGTCTCTATCGATCTCTTCCTCCAACTCAAAGTTCATTTTTCTCAACTCAAATTCAGTTAAATTTAAGCCTGTAAACCCCTTTTGATCGCTTTAAGAATCCAAACCCATCCATTTTGAACACTCACCAAAAGAAAAATTGACTAAACGATCATATTAAAGAGAACACGTGTGGAAATGTAGTTGAATCTGTCCATAATAGTATAAACAGGAAATCATGTGCCGGAAGTCTCGTGATTTTTAAAAAAAACGCGAGATTTCTACCAGCCGTTTTTGGCCGTTTTGCCCGTTTAGGGGATAAGGCGGTTTTGGCCGCTACGCCCAGTAAAGGGTTAATTCATCAAACCTTGGCTTATACTTCGTTAATTATCAGTATTTATAAATCAGCAAAAGTCCCATTAATTATGCGAAACCGATCTATCTCCTGTAATAAAAAGTTTTTTGTAACGTTGAAAACTCTCTTCTTTTTTTTTCTTTTTCTTTAAGCCTTGAGACAAGTGTGTGTTGTTTTTAAGCCAAATCCCGATTTTTTTGGTTTAATTTAAGTGTTGGCACTTTGCTATAAATAGGTTGGTTTCGGTGGAATTTTGGACACATGGCCCCAAAAAGGGTCACCATCACTGTCATAGACTATTAGACCCAGAAGCTTTTATTGTATCAAGCCTGTACACTGTAATATGAAATATGATTGCTGTTCCAAAAAAAAGTGGTTCCCTTATGAAAACCTATAAATGCTTTCTTTCAAGAAATATAACCTGTGTAAAGTCAATTTTTTGGCTCTTGTCTTTTTTAAAAGCATGAGTTTTTAATATTTATTTAAATTTAATGTTCATGTGAACGTCTGAAGAAATATGTGAATATGTGACACACTGTAATCTTGGTGCCCGATGTCAGTGGCTTGTTTGCTTCTCTCTTTGCATGGGCCTGTCTAAGCCTAAGATAATATTTTATAGAAAGTGAATTTTTAAAGGGCTCTTGCTATCTAATTTTTTTTTACAATTGTAACAATAAACCATGAAACTTTAAAGAAAGTAAGTTTAGACCCACTCGTTAATATTTAGGCCTATAGTTTTGTTTTTTTTTCATAGTAAAATTATTGACAATTATTATGGTTATTTACATAGTTGATATTTGATTTCCTCTCTACAAAATTACAGAAAAATGGATTTACAAGAACTTAACAACCTACTGAAAAAACAACTTGCTCATATTCTTTTAAATGTGAGTTTCATTTCTTTTATTCTCAATAATATACAAAATCTATTAACTTTTTGAAATAAATACAATATACCTTTTCACTTTTTGACTGATGCAACTTAAAATGTTCAACAGATTCATGAAGCAAAGGACCTAGTTATTGATCCTGACTTGACTAAGCCACTTGACAGGGTTGCCGGAGTAACTTTTTTAAAGGTATTATACCTTTGTCACATGTTAATGAAAGATTTTAACTTGGATGTACATGTAATTGCAACATTTGAATTATGCATGAAATAAAATATGGAGTGTGATTTTAAAATATTAATAGATTTTAAGGATATAAAAATTTTTTGTGGTGTGATACCTTGATGGCATGGTGAATATTTTTTTGTGGAGGCATATTTTCTCAAATTACTCATGTAGATTGGATGTTCTTGCATTGCAATCACCATTTCAGGTTTGTCATATAAGACTCCAGATTAGTGCAAATAATATTGTGTGAAATCTATATCAAAATTCTGGGAAGCTATCTCTCTTTACCTTCTGTTATGTATAGATTTCTACTTAATTTGAAATTATTTACTTAATTTTAAATTTTTTTTCTTATTTGTAGTGTTGATTTTTTTTTCTTCATTTTTGTATTTTGTTAAAAAAAATATAGTTAAAAATTCCATTTGTTTTTATTTTTTTAAATCATTATTTTTTTCAATATCCTTTTTGAAGATAATATAAATCATGCCAATCTTTTGCTGCATTTTAACTTTAGGAACATGGTGTTGATAAAATATACAGGCTTGAGTCTGGAAATAAGAGCTTACCTGGACATGAAAAGTAATTTTATTTAAATGCTACTTGCATGTATTTACAATAACTTTTGCATCCAAATAAAGAAAAAACCCAAATCATCTTTGAATTAATCTTTCTTTTTGTGAATAGTCAAATTATTACAGCTTTTACTTTTGTTTAAAATGCATTTTTAACTGCTTGATTTGTACTGGAAGAAATATATTAAATAGGCCATTCCCTCTTTTTTTTTATAGAAGATATAAAACTAAAAATTTCTCTTGAATTAAAAATATTGTGTGATATGCATTTTAATCATATGCTTTACTATCAATATTTTAGTCGCATATACCTTGTTCGCCCACGATTAGTGACCATGAAGTACATTGCTGATCAAATTAATTGTGAAATAGGCCGAGGGGAGAAGAGAAACTATAAAATTGTGCTTGTTCCTCGGAAGGTAAATAAAAGTATAGTTTTTATTATCTTACCTATTTCAGAACTAAGAAAACTTCATAGTCTCATAAAAGTCATGTTTATGCTACCAAATAATTTTGCTTCAAATTTGTTTGCAGCTCTTCATATGTGAATCTATATTAGAGAGTGAAGGAGTCATGGGACACATCAGCATTGACGAATTTCCCCTTGACTTATTACCGTTAGATACTGACTTATTGTCATTTGAATTACCTGAAATTTTTACATCTTTTTACTTGGTAAGTTTGAAAAATGGCATTCAGTGACATCATGCATTGTGTTGTAGGAAGAATATTTGGTGCGCTTGGCAAAAATCCGAAAATTGCTTCTCTTGCCCCCGTTTCCCCTCGGCCACATATATCACCTTGTTTCCAAGGTAAACATAATTATTAACAGTCATAATATAATTGTTATGCAGTTGAACCCAGTTATCTCAACCCAGTGAAGTTGATGTTTTTGAAGCAGACGCCAATTTCTCTCTTCGTCCCATCTTGATCATACAAAAAATGACATGAAGTTCATATTTGGCGGAGTGAACTCCAGCCAAATGAACAGATGAACAAGCAAAAATAATTTTTCACTAGCAGATAGTTTTTACTGCAGCTATTTGCTCCTTGACTTGCTGCTGTCTGCCCGACAAGCAGAGTTATAATTCATGAACTCCAATAAGTTGGAACATCATTATCTTGTTAACTTTTAAAAAATTAGATTCCTCTGATTCTTTCATTCTTAGATTCTTCAGTTTGAATTTTAATTGTTTGTTTAAGAATATTACGTATGTAATAAAGATAGATATGTATAGAAATGAATTTTTTTTAATGGTTAAAGAATCATATCTTTGTTCATAAAATTTGAAATTCAGCTCTGCTGCTAAATTTCTTTTAGTAGTTTCATATAGCTTAAACAAGGTGCTCTCTAATGTTTTTAAATGCCTATTTATATGTTATTTATTCATTAGGATCATGATACTACATGGCTTCATACTGTGGCAACTTCACTTGTTAACTTACAAAGGCTATTTGGAAAGATACCAAATGTTTATTGTATAGGAAGAGGTTCCAAGGTAAAATTTCTAAGAAGTCTTAATTTAAATAATACATATAGTGAAATCTTTTAAAAATATTAAACACATTTTTGAAAAAAATATTTTTTATATGCTTTTAAAGTATTTTTAAAATAAAATTACTGTGTATTCATACCACAAGTTTAAAACAGAACTTAGATATATTTAAAAAGAAAATTCATTTGTCAAAATATGACTGTTTTATAACTTTCAGATTGTTTATGATTTAATGGAAGCAATGTCTGAGAGCAAGAATGATCCTAAAGATTCAAAACACCACATAGGGCAACTTTTTATCATAGACAGAGGTAAAAAGGCATAATTCATTTATACTTCATTATAAGAATAATAATTTGTCAAGTGTTGGCATTCATGTCAGTAATAAACCTTTAAAATGTTTAAATTATGTTTAAAATTCAGCTTTTTAAATTAGAAATGTAAAAAAAGTAATAATATAATTTTTTCTCACAATTTTTCAATGATTTGAAAAGAAAATTTTTGAAATCTAAAATATATATTTTTTTTAACTACATAAGTTGATAAGAAAAAGGAATTTATTTTAAATTATTAAGAAATATATTTACATATTAGACTTCTTAAAAATTGATGTTGCATTGCTGCTATTTTGAAACACTTATTAATAAATTGCAGTTTTCTTTTTCAGATGTGGACTACGTTTCCCCATTATGCACTCCAATGACATATGAAGCTTTGCTGGATGAAACATTTCACATTGATTGTTGTTAGTGAATATTTATTTTAAGTGATAAAATTAACAAACAGAAGAAATATTTAACTGTTTTTCAAAAGGTTGTAGGCAATATAGATCATGTTTTGTTGATTTACCTTGATGCCACTAGAATGCACTTTCAAATAATACTTAACAGAGGAGTTGCCCTAAACCAAAGCTGAAAAAAAATTTGAAAATACATTAGATTTTTAATGATGTTTTAAACTATTATTTAAATGAAAATTTAAGTAATTAATTGATAGGAACTAATGTTCTCAACAACTTCTATTTCTATTTGAGTGAAAATTTAAGTAATTTATAGATAGGAACTAATGTTCTCAACAGCTTCTATAAAAAATATTTTTTTAAAACTAAAGATCTTTGAGAAGTTAGTCATCCTTAACTAACTTGTTCTGTCCAGCAGGGAAACAGCCAATATCCATTCTCTACTTGAGATTTATAAGAAAACATCTCCATATTTTCTTTAATGATCATAGAAATACTGGTTTTCAAATTTAGCAGGGTGTTGGGTAAGATCAAAATGAAAATGGTACACGGAAACTTGTTTTGCTTCTCTTAACATTTTTGTTGATTTTTTATAACTCTTATTTTCAACAAGCACTGCTGCAGTCTACCCAGGAGATTTTACTTTATTTAATTTTTAAGACCCTCAATAGCAAATGTTTCTTAATGCTCTTTATTAATCAAGCATTAGGTTACAACACAATTCTAAAACCTTAATGCATTAAATTAATATAAAAAGATGATTGATGTAGAGTATTTATTTTTTCAGCAATAATTAATTTTGAAAAAGATGTAACTGGTGAAGATGAAAAATCCACTAAGCTGCTCCTCACTAGTCAAGATGAGGTAATGAGATTTTTAATTCTCTGACCTTTAAGTTTTCTCCAGTTAGAAAAATAACATAAGAATACTTCATGAACAAAATTTTTTTTTCCTTTCAGATTTATAGTCAGATCCGAGATTCTCATTTTGCTCATATATTTTCATATCTCAGTGGAAAGGCAAAAGAGCTGCAAGGACTTTATGATGTGAGCCATAATGTAGCATGAATGAATGATTAAACATGAAGCTATTTAGAAAAAAATATTTTGGTGAAGAAAAATGTAATTTCACATTTTTGTACATGATAATAAACAAAATTTAGAAAAATTGTTGAAAATAGTTTCTGTTTGAAAATGACCTATCTCAGCTGATACAATTTGAATAGATTGTTGTCTATAGGTAAACATGATAAAATAACTGATATGTTGTAAATATCTACCTAAAATTTCTAATAGATCAAAAAACATTGTAATTAATTATAAAATTCTTTACAGAAAAAAAATAATTTAAAATCAGTTGGAGATATGAGACAATATGTTGCAAATGAACTTCGGACCTTGAAACATCATCAGAAATTACTGGGAATACGTAAGTAGTTATATGGAAAGAATATTATTAGAATAATAGATAATAAATATTTATTAACATATTTGTCTGCATTTGTTGATTAATTACCAGTTTGCTATGCTTAAAAATCATTTACTTTATTCTGATTCACAAGCTGTTATTGCCAGGGAATAAATGAGCAAATGATATGACATTTTTTACAATTTTGTCCTAATATATTGACTTTTCTAAAAATAAGAAAAAATAATAACTGAAGTCCAGATAAATAAGAGTGCAACATTGACAGTGTGTAAGAAAATTCTATTCATATTAGGCTGACTGTTGTATTGATTTCTAAAAATGCTCTCCATTCAATGATTTTTTGTTGTTGATAAGATCACAGTAGTGGTTGAAATATTGGCGGAAGACATTAGTGTCATAACTTATGTTCCTCAGAGTACCTGTAATGTTAATGAGCTTAAAAACATTTCTTTTTAGATATTGGTGCTTGTGAAGTGATTATGAAGACAAAAAAATCCCAGGATTTTGATGAATTCATCAAAACAGAGCATAGTAAGTCATAAAAAATTTTTTCTTAAAAAAATAATTTAAAAGGCAACAAAAAAGAATAGTAGGGGATAGAAACACAGCTGGGAAAAGTGTAACAGAAAATAACTTTTACAGAGGTGCATCTCATAAAAAGTAAGAAATTTAGCTATTAAGTTAAAAGGATATGTTAGAAATAAATATAAATAGGAGAGACACCATAGATGACGGTCGTATATTAAAGACTATGTAAGCAAGGTTACCAAGAATGATGGATCTGAGGCACACACCAATTACTGGCTTAGTTCGTACTTTTTTTATTTGATTAAATTAATGTTTGCCTTGGTCACAAAAATAGGACCCACTATACTTGCCTCTTCTTAGTACATTTTGAACACACAGTGGAGCTAAGTTACCCTGTGCTGTGCCTCCATAAGTTTTTTAAAAGTTACCTAGACAAGAATATAGGTGCCTCCACCTTGTCTCTCTGTTCACCTCTAGGGGTGAATTTGACCTCTTTATCAACATAAAAAGCTTTTCCCTCCCTTGGCTGTATTGTGTTGTCTTTCTTTAGTATGTGGCTCTACCCTGTGTGCTATTTTTATTTTTGTCTCAAAATGAACACTTATACTTATACTTATTATGCAACTAAAGAATTAGTACCAACTACTTGGTCTAATCTGTGCTGACCTGTTACATACTTGCATATATTCCCCCTTCTGCAAGCAAATGTGATACTTCAAAAATTGGTGAACATGATGTAATATAATATTTAAAAAAAAATTAAACACACTTTTGATATTGATATAGTTCATATAGATATGTACAGAGCCACAAGTTTGAAACAAAATTATTAGTGAAATGTTTACCTAAATTCCATTAAAATAAAATTGAAGGGTTTTCTCTAAAAAGTGTAAATTTTATACCATAAGGTTTATTGGAAGGCACAGAGATCAAAGAAAATATGTCTTACATTGAGGAATGTATACACAAACAAGTAAGTAAATGCATTTTTCTTTGGGGCTGGGAAAAGACATGAAAATAGTAAACAAGTTTTCCCACTGATATATTAAGTATGATTCAAAGCCATTCTGATTGGAAAATGATAAGTTTGTTTGCAAAGTAACTTCACAAGGAATGATTTCAGATTAGTGAAAAGTCTCACAGCAAGTAAATTCTTGATTTTCTCACCTAGATTTTGACTTGATTTTTTAATTTTACTTTTATATTTGAAGTTTTCTTTAGTTCAGACATTGCGACTTCTTTGTCTTCTTTCCCTTACCCAAGAAGGCCTCAACCCCAGAGATTACAAGGCCCTTAAAACCGGTTTTCTCCATGTAAGGCTTATATGTTTATTTTCAAAACTTAAAGAGAATAACTTTACTCTTGAAAAGTCCTTAGACATGACTTGCCCATCAATTGTTATGATTGAGTAATTTTAAGTTACATGTATCTTTAATTCAATATTTTAAGATCCTTAATTAAACTTATAGCATAGTTTTATACAAATTGTCATTAAAATTGCAGAGCCATGGATTTGAGCACCTTGTTACATTTTTCAACTTGAAAAAACTGGGGATCTTGACTGTGCAAGAAACAGCCTCAAACCCAATGTTAAGAAAGTCAAATTATAAATTTTACAATCGGAAATTTAACCTAGTCCCAAAACAGTCTGCTGACTTGGATTTAAAGAATCCCAAAGATATATCTTACATATTTAGTGGAGCCTACACACCGTTACCTTGCAAGTTGGTTGAGCAGGTAAGATCAGCTCAAGACAAATATTAAGTGTTCTTATGATTTTTAATTTACACAATCTTTCTGGAACAGGTGAAAAGGCTGCATTATGTTTTTAAAAAAATAATACCAACTAAAAAATATAGAGTTGCACTTTGAATACCGGTGCCTTGGAAAAGAATGTATATTCTAATGAGTTTAACAGTAACATAATCACAGGTTTGATATTCTATGCAATCCTAAGGTTCAGAGAATTAATAGCTGTCTTAAAAATAAAATATGTATTGTTTGTCTTTTTATTTATACATTTTTTGCCTATGATATGAAATAACACACAATTCACATATTTTGGGTAATAATAACCATCTAAGCAAATTATTAATCTGCCTATATTTAGTGGCTTAAATGTTTTGTACAATATATCTAAGTTAAAATGTTTAAATGAACCATTATTTACATTAAGATTTATTCCTTATTATAAAAATCTTTAAACTTACTGTGTATTTTGTGCAAATAATGTGTCACATGTGATTAGAAGCTGCTATGTTAAAGTAACCAATTTATGAGTTTCTGTAAAGCATGGCAATTAAAAGAGTTTATATATTTAAGATCCTGACTCGTGAGACCCTTATTGGTTTAGAAGATGTTGGCAAATGTTGTGGAGGAATCCACTCTGACCTTAAAGTGAAGCATAGACCTTTTGGACCTGGTGGGTACTTAATATTTAATTTAGCATTTTTGAAGTACTAAATTTTATAACTTTAAGTCATGTTTTTTTTAAAAAAAAGAACTTTGTTTTAAAACCATATAATGTAAACTAAAGATTATATTCTAAACGTATTAGAAATCTTGATAAGTCTTTTGTTGTAATTTGTGTTTTACAGGTAGATCTGGACAAGTTATAACTGACCCTTCTTTCAAAGTGGTGCTGGTGTATTTCCTTGGAGGTTGCACATACAGTGAAATTGCTGCTCTACGACTTCTTGCCAAAACTTTAGGTTTGCAATTTTGTTAATTTACTGTATTAATCAGGCAAAGACGTTTAATTCAAGGCTTAAAAAATTGCTGATATGGAGAAAATGGTTGCATTTAAGGTGCTTTTGTTTGGCTCAGTTTATATCCTCAATTGTAATAGCATCTAAATGAATGTTAAGATTGGGCTTTGCCTGAACAAAGTTTACCAAGTGATACATAATTTTAAGAGATTTTCAAATATTACCCCAAGTGTGACTCCTTGAGATGGTACTGAAATATTCTGACCTGTGTTCAAAGTCCAAGCTCTGTCTGCAATGTTCTTGCTGTTGTGTTGTCTGGTCCAGTGTCTGTGTACTTTGTTACCCAACTTTCTCTGCTGGTTATGTTTATTGTGTTTTCTCATCTCTTTGTCATCCTTCTTCTTTGTTTACTTGTTTAACTGTTCTGTTTGTGTTCTCCCATGTCCATTGTTTTTTTTACACCTTTATGTTCTTCTTCCTTTCCATTCTCTTTTCTTCAGTCTTTTAGATTGGGATTCAAGGATTATCTTCTTCAGTAGTCTATATTAGGGGTCTACCGATATGCCTTTTTGCCGATACCGATATTTTTTTTGCCGATATGAGTGCCGATATGAGTATTTGTTAGGACAAAAATCAGCGGTCATATTTGATGACGTCATTCTTAAATTTATCACTCGTAATTATTTATCTTTTATATTAGGGGACTACCGACATGCATTTTTGCCGATATTACCGATATTTTTTGCCGATATGAGTGCCGATAGGGTATTTGTTAGGACAAAAACCAGCGGTCGTATTTGATGACATCATTCTTAAATTTATCACTCCTAATTATTTATATTTTATATTAGGGGTCTACCGATAAGCATTTTTGCCGATATTACCGATATTTTTTTCCGATATGAGTGCCGATATGAGTATTTGTTAGGACAAAAATAACAGCGGTCAAATTTGATGACGTCATTCTTAAATTTATCACTCGTAATTATTTATATCTTATAATTAAGGGGTCTACCCATATCCAGTTTTGACAAAATTACCGTTTTTTTTTCTCCCGAAACGAAGTTTCCGATGTGTTTACAAGTTCCAGATCATGACCTACATGGGACTCATAACAAAACGAACCGTCCTTTATAAAAATGTACAATCATATTAGGTACTCGTTTTGAAACTTCAACCTTGACTCATAATTATTAATTCTAACCAATAGTTTAATGGCTTTTGCACACGGCCACCTTTTATGAATGAAACAATGAGAACAAAGCAGTAGTAATTGAGTCAAAATGAGGTTGAAGGATGAATGGTTGCCAATGACAACAAGTCTTCACACGGTACATTTTGTTATTCCATACGAAACGAAATGTTTTAGACATCTGCGATTCTGCGTGCATCTTTGCTATTAGAGCAATTAAGTGAACATAATGTTTACATGTTATACATTTATTAGAGCAATTACGGTATACTTGGCATCGGCACTATTTACACAGTATTTCTGAGTATACGAAAATCGGCCGATACCTAAACAATATCAAAGCACATGGCACACTGTATCGTGGCTGCACATATTAATACTAGGACTCTTTTGACTATTTCAATACCAGTATCGGGGTCGATATATTAATTTGTCGAGATATTGTAAATAATAGTTTTTTTGTTTCCGTTTTTTTTGGGGTCAAAATGTCACTTATTATGAAATATCGGTGACGTCAATATCGGGACCTTTAGATGCTACCGATACCACTATTGCCGATATCCAGATATCGGTAGACCCCTAGTCTATATCAATTTTTTACTCTTGGTCTGAGTTTTTTAAATTATAATTTAGTATTTTATAATTTATCTTCATCTATTCCAGAAATACGAATTATAGTGGCAACAACTGCAATCATCACAGGAAACTCTTTATTGGAGCAACTAATTGAAAAACCAACAAGATGATCATATTTTTTTTTCCTCCTGCATTGAAACATTATGTTTCACATTTTGTTCTTGCCACAAACAAATTGAATTTATAATGTTTTCAAATTTAATTTAATTTTTTTGATACAGCTTTAATTTAATGATATTGTAAGTATTTTGTAAATATTTACATTTTGTTACTTCGCGGAAATGACCTTGTGAATGTTTATATAAATTTGCCTGTCTAAAATCCAAAGATGATAAAATCTTTAAAAAGTTTCTATAATATAATGAAATATGTATAGCATATTTTAGATTTATGCTTGGCTTGTATTTTCCAGTGGAATAGTTTAAAAACCTGTTGTTTTTTTCTTCTTCATATTTGAATGTTTGTTATTTTCACAATACAAAACAAATGATATATTTGTTAGTGTTTAAGGACAGATTACATTTCTCCTTCTCTGTGATGATAGTTTTATATCAAAATCAGCTTCACTTGTAAATAGCTTTATTTTTTATATATACTTGTGTCTCAAATGATTTAATTTGGCATTCCAAAATATACTTTTCTCAATACAAATTATTATTCTGAAATTTTTTGCTCATAAAACAATGTTATTTCATTTCTTATTTATTTCATCACCTAGGAAAATATTGATTACATTTTATGAGAATTTTTTTAAAAAGTAACTAATATAGTTGTAGTTGTAACACTATAAAAGTATTGGCTGAAAGAGTTCTTCAGCTAACAAAAACCAACAAAAAAAAAGATGGTTTAATTTTGTTTTTTAAAGATAAGAAATAAAAATCTTGAAATTAAAGAGATAAACCAAGAAATCAATGAGATAGGGAAGATTATAGTAATGTCTGAGTCTGACCAAATATTAAGCTCCGAAATTAGAAATTTAAACTTATCATTTTCTCGTAATCCCCCCTTCTTTTTTTTAAAAGTCTTTTATGGCAGAAAGATTGGAAGGACATTATTCTTTTCCAGTTTCAGAATAAATAAAAATGTTACCATAATTAATCTATTATTTCAAATTTCAGCCTGATTTCTACATATGGTTTCAGACAAATTAATATATGTTCTTAAAGAGATTCAAAACATTTTATCACCATGGCTTATATAAACACTAGGGGCAAGTACCCGGCTCCCGCCCGGGTTTAACAACAACAGCAACAAAACAAAAACAACAAAAACAACAACAAAACAACAAAAACAAAACAACAACAAAAACAACAAAACAACAACAAAAACAACAACAAAACAACAAAAACAAAACAACAACAAAAACAACAACAAAAACAACAACAAAACAAAAACAAAACAACAACAAAACAACAACAACAAAACAACAACAACAACAGCAACAACAACAAAGCAACAACAACAAAACAACAAATACAACAGCAACAACAACAAAGCAACAACAACATGAAGGACATTGTCGTCGCAGGGCAAGGGATGTGGACAACAACAACAGCAAAAACAACAACAGCAACAACAACAAAAACAAAACAAAAACAACAAAAACTACAACAGCAACAACAACAAAGCAACAACAACAAAACAACAACTACAACAACAAAAGCAACAACAACAAAAAAAATTATTTTATGGCGATAATCGCCTTCTTGTTAATCTCGACACCAAAATGTTTATTAATTTGCGTCATTATTTTACGTCTTAATTTTCAATAATTTTTATTTTATATTGCTTATATAGGGAAAAACTACATTTTGGGCCCCCGGGCCCCAGTATCTTATATATATGGAACGAAACCTGTTTAATAACCTTTCCGGTATAATTTTGTGTACGTGTACCAAATTTCACGTTATTTGGTTGTCTGGATCTTGAGTTATTAGGGAACAGACAGACAACAAATGCGGCTTATATATATAGAGATTTGGCAGTTAATTCATTCTTGCTTTATTCAATTTATTGATAAAGGGAAGAAGTAAAAAAAACTCCTAGTGTAAAAGAAACATGGAGTCAAAGCCCTCAACAACCACTTGAACTTAAAGTCACATTTTTTTTATATTCTGTAGTCATAAGAACATTGAAAGAAAGATAATACTATTTCAGCTTCATACATTTATCTCTAATATATTTTAAAAAAAAATAAAATCAATAATTTTAATTCACTTTTTTATGGAGACAATATATTAACATTACTGTTGAATTAAATTGTATTTAATTATAACAGTATTATGAATCTCTTAATCATGGGGCCCTTAAATAGACTACGTATTAAATACTAATGTGCTCAATGTGTAGTTATTCATGTTGTGAATAGGAGTACATATTGTACAATAACTGAAAAACTTCCATTAAATTTCTTTACAACTCATACTCTTATAAACTATTTTATTCTACCATGTGCTGATGTCCCCATGTAGTATGTAGGACTCAGGACTGTCATGTTTCGGGTACCCACAGTATGTAGGTCTCATCTAGTTAATATCTACATTGCACCTCATATTTTTGCACTATCTTATAAATATTACTGTAGCTATGTAGCCTCTCTCCCTCACTCACCACACCTTTTCCTTTTTAAGTAGTAAAAAGTTTTGTCTTGACTGATAGCATAGTTTTCTTTAACAAAAGGCACTAGGTTTAAAATCTGGGAAGAAGAGCCTCACCATAAATGCACACCACAAGAAATTAAAAAAACTGGATAATTCTTTTTGTTACCATTAGACTACGATTTGTAGCTTCACTCATGTGGTGTGAAAATGTAGACCCACATGGGGACACTTCCTCCATTACGCAGAGTAGAAGTTTATCGAGAGGGAAATGAAAATAGGAAAATCACTTCAATTAGTTTCATTTCAGCTTGTTAATTTTGCCATACAAATAAATTAAATTCAAGAACAGGGTGTCAACAGATTAATTTGCCATGAAAATCAGGTTGTTACCAGATCGGAATTTCTCCAGTCTAGATGCATGCAAAGGTAACAACCAATGTGAATGTGCGTGTCTAGTGTCTATTTCATCGTCATTTGGTCAAATTGTTCATTGGCCCTAGAATGGCCTGCACAATTAATGTGCCTAAGCTAGCGTTTATAGAGGCGGCGGGTTTCGAGAAATCGCATGCGCGAGTCGACTCGCGCGAGGAATGTTTCTATTTTGCTTTGCAGGTGTTCATAGAGGACGCGGGTGTCTCGAGGCGACAAATTTGCCCACCGGCACGGGTAATTACCAGAACTAGTTGCTAGTTCTTGTTCCGCGTTGCCGCGCCGGACTGTGTATTCAAACAGATGGGCTTTGAATGTTTCTTCAGACTGTTAAATGTTCAATAATTCACCAACCACGACTTCGATTATGTCCATTCACAATATTAATTCCAGCATCTTGAATAAGTCGTTTAGCTTTTAAGATATCATTTTTGCCTCCAGATAATTCAATAGAATTTCGACCTGATGAGTCACTGTCAGTAGAAAGCTTTATCTGAAAATCATTGTTTTTATCTATGTCTTTCATTCTGCTTAATACACAACCAATTGTTCCTACTTCAGATGATTTCACACGAATGATTTCAGACTCACTAGTACCATCTTTGTCTCTGCTATTATGGTCTTCATTCCTTTTATCATATATGTGATTATCAATAGTGGCTACAGTGTCACTAGTTTATATTTGTGCTCGATTCAACTTTATTATTTTTCTATCATTCATGTCTTGGTTTTCATTCTTTCTCCATGGCTGATCAAAATTTTCTTATTCTGGAATCAAAACTATATCTGCCTCTCCATGATCTTCTGCTTTGATTATAATCTCTATATATGGAATTGTGATTATATCTGTCTCTCCATGATTGTCTACTTTCATCATAATCTCTATGTCTGGAATTATGATTATATTTTTCTCTCCATGTTTGTCTACCTTTGTTTTCAAAGTGATCTTGTCTTGACCTTTTTTCTGTTTTCTTTCTTAAAGGGCTGCCATTAGGTGACACCCCATTTGGTTGTCCTTTATTGTGGTAACACTGCATTACAATATGTCCTGGCTTGTTACAGTACCAGCAAATAGTTTGTCTGTTGCCTTGGTTTGGCAAACTCTGGTTTCTCAAACCTTGCCTTTTTTCTTGACTTTTAATTT
Organism: Ampullaceana balthica; assembly: GCA_944989445.1. Lineage (NCBI taxonomy): Eukaryota > Metazoa > Mollusca > Gastropoda > Lymnaeidae > Ampullaceana > Ampullaceana balthica. The sequence goes on from CALYLW010000077.1 coordinate 187,546, forward strand.
GTATTGCTGCAAAAATATCTTGTCTTTTGTCCATTTCCAAAAATTGCAATGATCAAACTCTTCACACCATGAATGGATACAACTTAAGTTCCTTTATTTACAATTCACACTGACACAGTTGTTAATAGACCATAGATATTTCTAGTTCAACGTTATGTTTACAAATATTTCCTGGAATCAACCACACCTGTGAGCTTGGTGACGTAGTTCACTGCGTGTCGTCTGGCTTTTTCACGCTTTTACTATAAACACCAACCGCGCGAGGGATTAGGCGCGGTTTTCTACCAGCTCGCGGCAACCCGCCTACCCGCCGCCTCTATAAACGTAGCCTAACCTAGACAGTTTTTCACAAGATCAGGCTGTTTCGGAAAAAGTACGTGGGCAAAAACATGGAGGGGCTTAGAGCACCAATCAGGCTTATCGCATGGGGGACACCAACTCATACAAAAATGAATTTTTAAATTACCAGACCAGAGCTAGATCAACAACTGAAAAAAGAAATTGTTTCCTCCTTTGTGTAAAGTTATTGTAAAAGGTTAATTATACATGTACAATCTTATATTAAATTGTAATTACAGCATTTGAATGCGGGCTTGTCATAGATATGATTCATGCACATGTATTAATAATTGATAGCATTGCCCTGCCCTATTTTGAATAGTGCAGCCGTAGTTTTCAAATTTATGATTTTTTAAAAAGTTAGTGAGTACTGAATTGAAAGAAGATAAGCAGAACTATGATTAAAGATAATTAATGTGTTTGGGCCTGTGGAAAATGGTTACATTTAAACGGCACAATAATGTATAGTTAATCTAAAAGTCTCAATCGAATTGTTTTGATGTTTAAATTTGATCAAGCGTGGCGCTGAAGCAAGCAATGATGTCCGTGGACTACAGTATGCCTTTCCAAAACTTTCCAAGCAAAATGGCAATGAAAGATCTGTGCATAATCCAGGACTATGGGGAAAAAATTGTTTGAGGGAGACCTGCGACCAGGTCCAGCTTTAGGCATAGGCAGCCGCCTAGGGCCTCCGATTAGTCTCATTATTAGTGGGGGCTTCGCACAAGAATCTTTTCATATTTATTTTTTATTTTACATTTAGGGCCACTAAATTCACTAGGCCTAGGGCCTCAAATTTCCCGTTGCTAGTAAACTGAGAGGGGGGGGGGCGAAACCGTCACTTCGGGATAACCCGACCCTTAACTGGTACTTCGGTTTTCATCATCTGCATTGCATCTAGACTGTAAATTATATGTGACTAGCACCTATGACCTAACTATCGGACTTCGGCATTGCTTGCCAGGAGTTGTCGGTTTCGATCTGAAATTTTTATACAATGCATTTTAGGTGACACAAGTCTATGTGCAAAATTTAAGCTCGATAGGATCACGGGAAGTGGGTCATTTTTTTACTTATGTTTTTCCACGGGCGGGACCACGACAGACAGAGAGAACGACAAGACGTTGAAGTTAAAATAATAGGGAAGGGATTTTAAAAAATGCCTTGATTTTTAGTGCACTGTAATTATAATAGAAACCTAACAATGTTTGATTTTGTTTCAATATATTAATTAATAGATCATCAGATGTTATCTATCTTTTTTTTGTGTGAAATATTTGACTTAAAAGATGCTTCTTCTATTGTCACTAAGTAGTCCGTAGTAAGTCACTAGTCACTAACTGTGACTAACTATTGAATTGTTCTGCACTGACTTCATAGAGGCAGAGGATTATTTTGTCTATTACGCTTATCCATGGTTTATGTCTAGTCTTGCATTTTTATCATTGTTTTACATTTTTAATTAATCTTAAACTCTAATAACAACCCTAGATCTAGTCTTAATTAATCAATTGCCGTGTTATGCTTCACAGCAAATGATACGAAACTAAAATTATCATCTGAACATAGCGACAGAGAGTGTTTACAAATGGCTGTACCTGAGATATAAATAGCTGACGGTTATAAGCAACTACCTATATTTAAAATACTGTATATCGACCATGAAGAAGACACCTTTACCAGGTGCCTCGTCACAAAAGACTAAGGTATTTTTAATTAAAACTTTAAAAACTAATAGCCGAATCAAACTATTTAGGTTTCAGTAATTCAATTATTAATTATATTTTTATTAAATTTAAATGATTAATAATACAAGCCTAAGCCAAGTCGTTCAAAACTTTATCTGATCATATATCATAATAAAATCAGATTAATACCATGAGTGTGTGTAAGTTGTCTGAAAAGGACCACACCCTTCATTTACATTCTTTATAAAATAATGTATACATTTGTATTTATATTATTATTATATAAGTATTATAAGTACACGTATAAGTATAATATAAGTCAAGTATGTGCCAATCTCAATCAGTACTTAAACTTTAAGACTTTAAGTAATGATTGGCACAAGACAAGTTTATTATAGTATAGTCAGTTACTGTATAGTTATACTATATTTTTATAAGTTATAAGGGGGGGGGGTAGCCTAAATACTAAACTTTAGTAAAGACATTAGGTTAAAGTTTATAAATTTTTACTGACTAAACTGATTATAGTATACTAGTTACTAGTATAGTCCTCCTATAATAATTTATAGTTAGAGTCTAACTTAGACTATCTAATCAACACTATAGTTATAGAATAAATTATAAATGGTATTAAAATTTTGTTAGAAGTGAAATAATGTAATAAAGTCTTGACTTAACATCTTATGAACTTTGTGTTTGTTAAAGGTAAACAATTTTTTTGGAGGTCAATTCTTATGAATATATCAGTGTTATGCCTATTAATATTAGTTATTAGTATTAGGTCTACTAAGTAAGTAAATAACAAAGTAAAAAAGAAAAATGTCCTATTTTAAATATCTTCCTAATACTTATTTAACATTTTTTTGGTAGCAAAAGAGCAAGAAAGAGGTTCAAATAAATAAGTTATTTCTAAGATTTAAGGCTTTTAAAGCTTAGTCTATGTCTCTCTTGCATAGTAAATATAATGAACTAGATATGCCTCGCGGCGTAGCATACTCCGCAGATTTGCTCATGGATAGTGCAAAGAAAGGGGGGAAAGAACGGGCACAAAGAAATCAAAACAACGCGAGTGAACGTTGGAGGGGGGAACCACCGACGCATTGTTGGTCTCGAGACATTTGCACTGCGGTTATCTACCTGCCCACCACCCTTGCCAACCATAAACTGTGATTGGCCGAACCTAGCGAGGGTCAGCCATGTTCGCAAAAAAGGGGGAAAAGAACGGGCACAAACACATTTTAAAATTTTTTTTAAATAATGTTTTCGGTGGGGCTTGAACCCAGGACCTTCGGCGTGTAAGGCGGATGTGATAACCACTACACTACGAATCACATGTTATTCGGTGAAGGAACAACGCCAGTGAACGCAAGAACCATTGTTGCGCCTCTCTCCACCACTCCCCTTGCCAAACCATAAATTGATTGGTTGACCCCAGCGAGGGTCATTAGTCATGCTTATTTGCACACATCTTGTGCTTGTCCTGGTGAATTATATATATAGATTTTTATATTGAATACACACATGACTAATCCATTTTTGTCATATTATAGATAGCCCAAGTTATTTCCTTTAAACATTACATTAAATTTTTTATTTAAAAAAAAATATATCAAATTTTTACATGAGCCATGAGTTGTAATTAAATCAGCATAAGCTAATAATTCTTAGATGAGCTGTAATTAATTTGCTAAATTTATTTTTAAAAATTAAATTAAAAAAAATTACTCTTCCATTAAATGAATCTGGACACAAGACTAAAACCTCTATAAATACACGGATGAAGATGGCTTAATTCAGGATGTCCAAAGTTAAAATTTAATTTTGCCCACAACTCCATCTTAAATTTTTTTATTGACTCGTGGATTTTTTCTGTAAAGATGATGAATGATGTCGAAATCGATTACATTTTATTGTTCACCAACATGGGATATTACTTAATAAAGCCTATGAAGTTGTGTGATGCTATGTGTACAAAATTTGATGATGTTTGATTACAAAAGCAATTACATAGCATTGTTTATTTTTGCCAACTCGGAAAAGAAAAAAAAATGTGGCATCAGTGTACTCAAAATTTTAAGACAATGAGACAATTTCACATCACAATTGATTTACACCTCTTTTCCGTTCTAGTTTATATATTTTAACAAATTTGATTTATTGTGAGGTACATAATATAAAATAAACATTTTTGCTCTTAAACTTTTCCATCATTCATTCAATTTTAGTAATTTATAAAAATGGAATAAGATAATGATATATAATTTCTAAAAAAATGCAATAGTATTGTCCAATTTCCAAATACACTATTACTCCTACTCTTACAAATTACAAACAAACAAAAAATCGTATAATTAAAAAGACTAACTCAGCCTCAATATATCACAATGTATGTCCTTTTTGTTTATTATCTTTTTCCGGTCAGCACATATGTATTTTTAAATAGAATATGGCCCTCTTTGCAAAAAGTTTGGACACACCTGTCCTAATTTAAATTCATTTTTCCTTTAGCCAAGTACCTCAAATGTTGCAAAGGGATCTCCTGGCCCAAGTAATGCTTCCTCAAGCAGAACGAAGGTCTGTTTTTATGTGGTTTTTTGTATGTAATATTTGTTTATTTAATAGGGTTATTATATTAGACAAATTAAATTATATATTAAAGGTCAATAGAAAAATTAACAAATCCTGAAACAGGTGGGCATAATGAAGCATAAATCTAACATTTCAGAAAAATGCCTTAATTATTATCTTGAATCATATTATTAAGAATAAATGTTCCTTTAAATCTTAACAATTATTTTATTTTACTTTTAAAGGTAAAGCCACCAAAAATTTATTTTTAAAGTTCAGTTTTGTGACTTAAAATTATAATAGTTCTTAGGCAGAGGCGTCACTAGGGTTGTTGTCACCCAGTGCGGTAGCTCATTGTGCCACCCCCTCACGACTTACCCCATAGACCTCCTCCGAGTCTGCAAGAGCCCAATAACAGGGACAAACAGAATTTTACATGATGGTGTCACCTGGTGCGGTCCACACCCTTGCACCCTCTAGTGACACAACTGTTCTTTAGTGTTTCAATATTTCTTTTCAATCTTCAGGCAGCAAATCCTGAAAAGACCATTGGTAAATCAGTTGTACCAAAAGGACAGCAAGGAATGATGCAAAAATTACAAAATGCTCAAATGCCAATTAAAAAAGTTAATGGGATGTATGTCCCTGAAGGTAAATGATACCAGACAGACAGGGCTTGGTGGTTGAAAGAAACTTGAGTGTTATAACCTAAAGTTATTTTAAAACATATTTTAAGTGGCCTATATAAGTACATAATAAGTTAATCAGATATTTATCACAACTGTCCTTATCAAGGGATACATAATTTTATAGTGTAAAACCTATTTACATTTAGTTGTGAATGAAATATTTTTCATTAATTTGTCAATATTTGTTGCTTATTATCATATAAAATATATGTTATTTTGTTAGGTAGTTTGTAATTTTAATTACAAGGTGTTGTTGAATATAAAAAATGTCAATTTTTATTTACATTTAGTGAAGTGCAGGCCTAAAGTCCAATGGGAACCATTGAAATGTCATTCTCTACTTTTTTGCTAAGGAACAAAAACATATTTATTTTTCAAAAGGGAATCTTTGTTAAGTTCCACTCACTTATTTCTTACACTGATAAGTTGCAAACAAAATACTTGTATTTTATAGTAGCTCTTCCGGCTATTAGTTTTGTCAAATTATGCTTCCTGACAAGAGTCTGCTCAATTTTTTATGCCACTGTCATAAATACTTTGAGCCCAAGTGTAATTATTTCATTCAAATATCAAGGTTATAAGATGAGGGTTATCAAACCTGCTGAAAAGTATGATGTGGTTTCTATGGCTAAAGCAATGAATGATGACTTTGCTCCAAAACTGAAGGAACTTTTTGATACAGAAACTGCTGCTGCTATTGAAGCTCAAAAGACAGGTAAATTGTATAATTTTAACAGAAAATGACAAGGAATAAACAATAAACAGCTACTGGAGACAGTATGTATCAATAGTGGTATTTTATCCAGAAATTTATTCTTTCAGATCAAACCTACCTAGTCATTATTTCTTTTAAAATTCCTGTTACAAAACACCTTTTGACGTTCAATTACCCTAAAAAACGTTTATTTATAACCAATAGGTGTTTATATTGGATGGCGATGTCCAGAATTTCAGCATGACTGTCAGCGAGTTCACTTTACATCCAGATGTTTTTGTGACCATAAATTAACTGAACATGCCCCTTACAGCGGTAATTATGTTTATTTCATTTATTCTTGGAAATTTTTTTTTAGTAAATTAATATGAAATATTTATGAATTTTTAAATTGGAAATAAAAATTTATTTCTCAATAAACTGAAATTTATTTAAGTTTAAGTATCTTCTATTTTATAGACAAGAATCATTAATCAAATGAAAAAATATGCAATATGACCCAAACTTTTGTCAGTCAAAACTAATAATATGACATTTTGCCATTATAAAATAATTAAAATCTATTTTATTGTATTTCTAGCAGAAATGTTTATACAGTGCTTATCCAAGTTAAACACGTTGAAATTTTAAGTCAAGCAACTGTAATTTTAAGTCAAAACTAATTTTTTTATTAATCAGAATTTTTCACATGTTGATTTTATTTGACACAGCTCTTAGTGTAAAAGTGCCATGTAGGATGGTAGGTTGTACTTGCAAAGCCTATATGTGGGTACCAAACAGACCTGAAGACATTGGGGAATTCTGGCTTCCTAAAAGGCCAGGCTTTGATGCAGCAGCATGGAGAGCAAAATGCAAATGCAAACACACTAACAATTTTCATGATCCCAATAGACCACACCGTTGTAAAACAAGTGGTATGTATTAGATTCTGTGTTTATGCTATTTTCATTAACATATTGGAGTTTGTTTTTAAAGGATATGGATATGCAATTAAAAACATAAAAAATTTAATTGCAATTAGTGAAGGAACAAGTCATAAAAAAATGATTGCTTTACAATTGTAATTTGAAAATATATTTTCTAGTAACATGCCATTTCTAAAGTAAACTAACATTTTAGATATTTTGTTATTTCTTATTTCATTATTTTTGCAATTACTTTAAGTTAACATTTTTCTCAGGTTGTTCTTGTGGAAATTTCATGTCCGACTTCCTATGTGCAGCATGTGATAGACACTGGGAAGATCATCAGACTTTTTTCGATTCAGAACAGTCACGTCGTGAACAAGGACTTCCTGTTGGTAAGAATAGTCTGGGATAGGAATATATTATTAATGCACTATTTAAAAAAAAATTTCATAGAGTTTGGGTGCAATAATATTTGTAGTAATACCCCAAAATATATTTATTTATTTATCCTAATAATATTTAAATTTGAAAGCAAAAATTCCACTTGTATTTATAAGATGTATTTATAAACCACACAACTTAAAAGGGCATAGACACACTTGCAGGAAAATGATACCCTAACAGGGATTGGACATAGTTTCAGACTATCTGTTAAGTACGGTACTCTCAAAGACGTGTGCCACTAGAACAGACAGACTAGAAGGTGGTCAAATGAGGAGTCTTAATGAAATACAATTATGTGTTTAATAACTGGGAGATCAAATTTTAGTCTTGCCATTTGTAGTAATACCCCAAAATATATTTATTTATTTATCCTAATAATATTTAAATTTGAAAGCAAAAATTCCACTTGTATTTATAAGATGTATTTATAAACCACACAACTTAAAAGGGCATAGACACACTTGCAGGAAAATGATACCCTAACAGGGATTGGACATAGTTTCAGACTATCTGTTAAGTACGGTACTCTCAAAGACGTGTGCCACTAGAACAGACAGACTAGAAGGTGGTCAAATGAGGAGTCTTAATGAAATACAATTATGTGTTTAATAACTGGGAGATCAAATTTTAGTCTTGCCACTCATTAGTAATTTCAGACTTGACCACTGCTGAACCACCAGTAGACACAATTTATTTGCTATAACACAGAAACTGAAGTACTGCCAACTATAATAATTGCGTAAAATAATGTGCTTCATATGATCTATAATATTATTTATGGTAACTCACGTTTTCCATCTATACTTCATTTCTTGTAATTTACTCCTTTTTATAGAAAGTAGAATGAAATCATTTTTATTTTAAAATGTTGATTGCAAATTTTTAAATCAGTTAGTTCCCCTATAATCATCATGCAAAGATTAATTATTTGAATTGACAAAGCTAGTTGAAACCATTCATATTAATATAGTCCATTTTTAAAAAGTTGATGATCAAGTTTAAAAAAATATCTTTAATGTAACTGCTAATAAGGATTTAACTTATTGGTCTACCCTTATCAATTAAAAATTATTTAAAACTACATCATTTTATATCAGGCACTGATTGGATACCATTTGCTGAGATGCCAGAATTACGAAACATAGCTTTGACTGGAAATGAACAAGATGAAAGCCGATACTTGGCCCTAAAACAGTTTGATGCCATTCCGGATAATGCTGTCACAGGAAATAATACAGTGGTTCCATTTAAGGGAGGAAGAGGTGGAACAACTCAAGGTGGCTCTGGTTTCAAACCCACATATGATTAGTTATTGGTGAACAGAGCTTACAGATGTAATTGATTTAAATTCTGGTTAATGTAGCTTCAAATAAAATTACTATAGTTGTATAATTTAAGCAAAAGTTGAGCTAAAGACATGTAAATGAAACTTTTAATTGTGAAATTTAATGTCTTAATTTCATGAGTAGTCTACCTCATAGATTATAGTCAAATTTTAATAATAAATTATTTAGTTGAGATCATAAAATATTAATCTGTTAATCTTAACATGTAGGACCAATATTACAACAGTCAACCCTCATTTATCACAATTAATCCATTTCAGACTCTACTCCAATAGTTGAATTTCCGCAAAGCATGATTCATTATTTATAAATCAAATATTTTCATTGTTAAAGCATAATATATAACCTGAATATGACCTAAATACCTTTATTCATCACTACACTTGTAAATATATAATATTAGACAAAATAAGAGAAAACAAGATGAGCCTGTACTGTATCATTTTCACTGTCTTGATAACTTTTTAACAAATATACAGTTTTTGAAAAAACTGATAGAATCAAGCAATGAAAATCAAAGCGCAAAGTGGCCAGGGATGAATTTATTATCATTTTAATTTGTGTATTCCAACTTTATAAGTGACATAAATGTACTTTAAAAATGTAGGCGTATAAGCCAAATAATTTAAAACTAGGGTTGATTAGTAGATAAAAGGAATTGTAGGTCTTTAAAATTAACTTATATGACATACATCCATTTTATATAGTCACAGAAAAAAATTCAGTAGATATTTTCTTTAAAATAAAATCCTCTAAGATATTAAAATGTGTAAGTATATTTTAAAATATTTAATAAAACACAGTTTTTAAACATTTTAAAATATACAGTTGGACCTCACTAATTCGAACTTCCCTAAGTCGAAAACCTCCATATATCTAATAGTTAGGTCCCTGCCAAATTCCATAAGACTAATGTATTTTAGATCTCCTTAAGTCGAAGATTTTTTGCTTCCAACCTCCCTTAGTCGAATTTTTCAAGGCGTTTGGGATTATTATTCTGTGGTGACATTTCAGAACACATGTTCCGTAGAGCTATGTAAACGGACGCAAATTTTTTCTTAGTGCATTTCACAAGAGATTAAACGACTCTTGCAAGTACCGAAAATGACCAAGACAAGAAAAGGAATGGTAACTAATTTGCGTCCCTTTGCTCTTACTTCCCCCATCCCACTGTGTAGGGAGTAAAGTGGGGGAGGGGAGGGAAGGTGTCTACTCTCACAGGCTTGTGTCAGTATGTCAAAGCAAGTTGGCTTCCTTTCATATGAAACATCAGACACTGCCTCTCTTTCCTGTTAAGCTTTCTAGCCGGTATGGCCCTTTCCCCCCTGCCCCCCACCCTTTCTCAATATCAACATTGTCCTTGATTAATCTGCGCCTCTTACGCCATATTACCTAACTTGAAAATTCCGTAAGTGAAATTTTTTTTCGGGTCCCTTTGAGTTCAACTTAGAGAGGTCCAACTGTATAATGTTTTGAAAACAACAAAGATTGTTTGAGATGACATTTTTAAAATTACTTTTCAAAGCTCTATAAAAAGGTAAAAATAATTCATCAAATACACAACATTCAATAGGAACAACTAGCATGTACACATTTACACATTTAAGAAATTAATGCTATGTATAAAATATATACATTAAGAAATTTGGAAAATTTATCAACAATGCCTCCACATTTCATTATGATTCTGTTTTGCTTGCTCAAAACCATTCCAGTTATTTCATTACATCTTTGCCGTAGCATATACAAATTTTATAGTTAAGGAAAGCCAAAATTATATTTTAAAAAAGGCCCCCTTTCTGAAATTATATTTTAAACTAATATATAAAGACATTAGGGTTCCAATAGCCTCTTGGATTCTAGGAAGTCATAGAAATCCAATAAATTGAAAATTAGATATTTGAAAATCCTGTAATACTCATTAAATTACTTTTATGTTCTGAAATTTGATTTTTAATGACTTGTGATTTTTAAATAATAAATATGTCTCTAAAGTTTCTATTCTCTCCTGTAATTTGATAAAGGAACCCTGACTTTTGTATTTGAAATGTCTTAAATTCCAACATTTAAAAAGATTTATTTGATAGAGTTTTTGAACATCTGAGTGCAATGAGCATGCTAGTCTAGCATGGAAATTTTTAGTGTTATATAAGTAAGCATTCATTCATTCAAAGAAAAAAGGATGCTTGTCACTCTCAGTGGAGAGGAGAAAAGAGAAATTTGGTGGTGGTGGTGGTGTGGAAGGGCACTGAAGGATTGTGCTGAGATGGAGGAGTTTAATGACACATTCCCACATATTTCTTGATCCATCTAAAATTTAGGGGTCCCATTTGGCATTTACTTAGACTTAGATTTCTAAAATTTTCAAAATTCAAATCGTCCAAAGTTTCTCTGTTTTCATTTTGGTACCCTGGTTATTTCAATTTTTAAAAATAAGTTTTACTGGCAACAGTTATTTTTTAAATACAATAATATTTCAGACAACTTACTTTTTGTAAAATCACACTGGTTGAGCCTGTGAAGCTGCCGTATTTTCAAAAATGAAAGTGATTATATCTCTGCTGTTTACTTTTGAAGCTGTATCTTGCTACTATTTTTATAATTTATATTAAGACCCTAATGTTGTTACTGAAATTTTTGGCCTTGCCCTATATTTCTTTGAGTTCTGGGTATATATTTTATAGTTCATTAAACATTGACTGTGATCGATCACTCTAAATTCAATTTGTAAATACTAATAGCCTATGGCCTATGTGATAATTTTATCATTTCATGTTATTATAGACTTTTATTTTTTGCTGAAAGGAATTTTCATCTGCCAATAAGCATGTTTCTGACATTATTTCATGATATGTTGCATTTAAATAATATAAAAATATATTCTTCCACAAAAGATATGATCTAAAATTACTGGATTATTGTTTTAGCAAAGCTACAAATTGTAAAAAATTGTGTTAATTTTGCAAAAAATTTTTTTTAAATGTTGGATCTTGTTGAGTTAATTAAATTTTAAATGATAATATTATATATATATTAAATATAAGTATTTAAATAAGCATTTAGTTCCAAAAAATGTGTAGAACATGATGGATTTAAATCATTCTTATAAGTTATTTTATTCTGCTATTGATTTATTTTCTCATGTGAAATATAACAAACATTTATAAATGTTTCTAAAACTTATTTAAAGAGTATGGTGTATATTTTTATATATAAACTCATCAATAAATTAAAAAATAAACCTATGAAGGAAAAGTCACTTAATGAAAATTATGGTACATGATCTTGTATATAGTTTTAAAACTGACAATATAAGATTAAAATCTGGAGAAATGTTAACTGTATTTTTTAAATTGATATATATATATATATATATGTATATAGGATTGCATCATAATATATATTATCTTTCAGCAGCCTAAAGATTTTTAAAAATTAAATATTATTATTATTAAGAGTATACTTCTTTAATTTTTCTTCATAGATTGTCTCATAGTCAATTTTGTTCAGTTGCTTTCCTTTAGACCATTCCTTCATCTCAGAAATGGTATTTGGGAGAGCCCTGCCTCTAGTCTCTGGAAGTTGTGTGAACATCAAGACTGATAAAAAACACATTGTTGAAAATATTGTTCCTGGTCCCCAGATGACAATATCCCCCTGTAAGAATATACAAAGGCAGTTTGAAAAGGCTGAAGGCCAACTTTTCATTTTGAAATGAATATAAGAATTAAGAGAACATATTTTAAAAGGCATATAGCATCTAGGAAACAATAAATTTATATAATGTAGCATGATTTTCAATTATATTGCAGAGGCCTAAATATAAAAAAAAATCTTCATTTCAAATAATTTGTATTTCCCATTATTCATTAAATTGTTTAGACCCAGTAATACCAGTTATTTGAAAACATCTTGCTCCTGCTCTCTTATCTCGTAGGCGTAAGTTAAATAGTAATTAATAAGATAATTCAGACCCCAACCATTCATTTTTCATCTTGAAGTAGTTTAAATGTAAAAATCTTATGAGCAGTAGTACTGCTAGGCATAAAATCATACCTCAGCTTTTCAACACTAAAAAAGTATTACTATAACTTAACAAAGAACCAAAGAATTACAGAAACATACAAGTAGTTTAGAGTAAGGTGCTACCATTCCACTTAGTCGAGAAATACTTGAACAAAGTCCCAACCCGGCAGATCTGTTATGAGAAAAGCTGGTAAATGTTAGATAACTCTTTAATGGCACATGAATTTGAGTACATTTAATATAAATTTCCATAGAACTTGTATATTTTTTTTAAAAAAGAAGGAAAAAAATGAAAGAATATTTTTAAAAAATATTTTTTTATTAAGTCATGTTTTAAATATAAATTACATTCATGTTTAGAAAAACATGGAGGTTTTGAACCATTTTTTCCCCTCAAGCTGCCCGAGGCTATTACCTCAGATTTGTAGGAAATAATTCTGGTGTGTATAGAAATATGGCATTAAAAGATGCTCCGATACCAAACTTTCCAGCCAAGGAGAAAAATGTTGAAAGAGTCTGTGTAACTGCACTGGTACCTGTTAGAAACAAGTGTGGTGAAATGGGTAATAAAAAAAAGTTAATTTCTTAGACTAAACTTTGAAAATAATTTATAAGCTACGTGTGTTTTAGGCTACTCTATATCCTCAGGCCATTTTTCCAATTATCTTGTCTTTCACAATCTCTCCATCATCTCCCTAATTGCTTAGTCCCCTCATTGTCCAAGCCCAGCAAAATATTGAAATTTTTATTTTATGGTCTTGGTATGCAGTCTTTTTTAATGCACAATCATCTTACAACATCAAATTTTCTTTGTTTTTCATTTATTTTATGATTTTTCATTCAATATTTTGAAAGGATTATGACCACTGTTTGTATTTCACTTACCAAAACTCATCAAGAGAGTTGCAGATAACAAGCTACTTCCTGCAAACGTCATTAGAAACATAAGAACTGGTTTCCTTCCAAAACTGAAACACATTAGACTCCAAGCTTTAAATTTAAAAAAAATTTATATTTCGTATGACTGTTATTTGTAATTTTCTTTAAATCTTTCACTTTCCTTTAGCAGGTTAAAATTTTTTTAGTATTGTTACTTACAACTTTAAAAGGATCAAATTGGTGCCATCACCTGGTAAGTCTACCAGTGCCATCAAGAAGAAGTTTAGATGTCGGTTTCCAGCAAGAGATGAGGAGGCAAGAAATAGTCCATAATAAGTGATCACATTTGTAGCCCTGTCAGTTTATTTTAAGTGGATTATAATTTTTTTTTATTATGTCAAATGCTAGATTTTAACAGTAAAAGTTAAAATATTTACTAAAGAAAACATCTAAAGATAAAGTACCATCAATATTTTTTATTTAAACTTATTACAACACTTCTCACCAAGCAAACCATATTATGAGGGAAGAAATTAAAAGCCTTTTATGACGTAAAATATCTAAGACTGTGTAGCGCTCAACTTTCCTTTCTGGTGAATTTATGATAAAGTCATCCTGAGAAGGTAAAAGAAAATTATGCAACAGAAGCAACTATGTACTGTTAAGACTGAATCATGGTTTATCTCTGTAAAAATTAGCTTCAACCAAAGTCCCCTTTCACTTTTTTTTCTCCTTTCAGTTTCAGCAAAGAAATAAAATAATTGAAATGAAAAACAAAAAAGAAACCAGGGAGAAAATTTGTTAGTGTATTTTTATTGAATAAAAAAAAAGTTTTTGGGTGGGATGGATTGATTCTACTTAAGAAAGAAAGAAATATATGTAATAGGCCTACACCAATATCTCACATCTTTTTAGCTTAAGACAGCAATTAAAAAACATTTTTAGTAACTCATAAAAGATTATAAACATCCATTGCTACTTGTATTGTCATGCGTCATTGAAGTTCTAGCTAAGTAAATATAAAATATTTCAAACCATGACTTCCAATGCTAATGAATTAAATTTAAAGCAGGTGATTTTTACCTGAGAACTGAGTTGCTTCTGCATTATGTTTTGTTCAAAGATGTGTCTGACTTTCTCAAAATCTTTTCCATTCATGATGGACATCCTTTTGATGATAGCCAGTGTTTCTTTATATTTCTTATTGGCTATCAACCAACGGGGAGACTCAACAAGAAAACTGTGGAGATACAAAAAACAAAATATAAACCCATTGAAACTCAAAATGAGCTACGGCTACATTTACTTTCCCCATCTCTCTACTGAAAATTACACAGATAACTTAAATCCTGTAATATATATATGCATAATGACTTACACTTACAAGGGATATACCAAACACATTGCAAGCAAAAGATCGCTGAGAGCAGCTGCAATGACCTCCAGCTGTAGTCCCTCATGAGGTAGGCAACAAGAGCTAGGATTAAAACACTGATGGTCCAGTTTAAACCACCGAGGACCCCAGCAATCCTGCGATGACGGGATGTTAATAATTCAATGATCATTGTATACCCCACGCAAGAAACACCCTGGGGGTAAAAAGACAGGATTAAAAGAGATTTCTGAAAAATATTTACAGGTTGGGTGAGTAAAATATATGTTTTTTTTTAAATCACAGAAACTAATCGATAATATGCCAAAATGAGCACAGGGGTAATTATCTAAGATGGGGATGTCCATAAATGACGTCACGCACCTAGGGGAGAGGGGGTCACACATTTGTGACGATGTGTGGCGAGAGGGAGGGGGTGTTTAAGAATGTGACGTCGTGAGGGGGTGACACCATGACCTACCGCAATGGATGACACCCACCCTAGTGACGCCTATGGGGAGGGTCACGGAACTGGAAGAGATTAAAAAAAAAGCTGACTCTCAATATCAGTGTTGAAAAAAAAATTAAAAACAATATATTCTCCTTCCTATGGGACTGCTTGGGAAAAAAAACTGGCTAGGTATTTAAAAAAAATTAAACAAACAAAAGAAAACACTGCTTCTACACTCTAACAAATTATCTTATCTATACAGACGGTCTTCTATACAGAAGATTATTGCGTCCACAGATCATGCCGGCTGTTGGCAAGTGATGTAGCGTTCACAGGCCACGGCTATGAGGGTTCCACACATTACCCAGTCGCCTGTATTTCCCTAACTAATGTTAGGTACCCATTCGGAGCTGGGTGGACTCAGGGACGCCCTAGGCCCCGGGAACAAATCCTTGCCTTTGAACCCGCATGCCACTCGAGCACCGTGCCCACTAACACATTCATTAACCGGTGATATAAATATATTTAAATATATCAATAAAAGTTACAGCTGTGCATGTAGTGGTGATCATTATTGCATTACTTAGATCCCTATGCCTATTGTCTATTAGTATTTATTACATAATTAGGTTAGATTTATCTGCAGATATCTGCGTAATGCCTGTACAATGCGTGAACATCACGTCATCATATAAGCGTGACGGCGTGACGGAGGCTAAACTCGACTTACGCGTAGCTACATTTTTATTGTGTTCATACTTCTTTTTAAAAAGGTGACCTTAAATTATTTTCACCTTCAGACTAAAAATCTGTAACACTGGCCCAAGATACTCTGAGAATTGACCCTTCAATATTTCAACCAATAAAGTTCAAGTTGTGACAGTTTATTCTATTTAACTTACATTAATACATTGAATTTAATAATTAAAAAAATTAATTAATAAAAGAATTAATGACGATGTCTCACCTGTTGAAAGAAGCCAGTCAGAAATCTAAAGCCCAACAAGGCGTAGATATTTGGACTGAATGCAGACCCAATGCCAGATCCCAACAACAACGCGTTGCAGGCTATCAAAACTCTCTTTCGGCCAAATTTGTCAGCTGAGAGGCAGAAAGATAGCAGACATTTAGGAAGAATATAGGATACCATGATAGAAAAGACTGTTATTATCTATTCCATTAAATTCATTTCCCATTTTTCTATGAACTTGTGATGCAGTGACGTTAAATAACCTTAGTGATGTCACCACTTATTAAAAAAATATATCCATTGCAACCCCCCCCCCTCCCACCCCACACACAATTTTTTCTACGCCTACGTAGCATTTACTGAATGATAGAGCCTATCTTAGAATTGAGAATATTTTTAAAGTGTGGATAAATGATAAATAACGTATCTCGAAGTGAATGGTTTACGTGGCGATGCTGGCTTAGTGAAGCTGTTAGAAAAGTATTACACCAGCAAAAAAGTTTAAATCGCACAACCATTTTAGTTAGGCTCTATTTTAAGTGTAGGCCGGTGGCGTTCTGCCTTGTCTTAGTATTATTGCGATAAAGGGATGAGGAAATGTAATGTTAAAGAAAAACACGCGTCAAGAACTCAAGAACTGGGAAAGAAACAATTTGGTTTTTAGATGTATTATGGTCAGTGGCGGATTTAGGTTTGTCAGCGGGGGGGGGGCAGCAGAATTTCAGGGGGCGCCGCAAAACTTTTTTTATTCATTCACTTAGTATAAATATTTCTAGGTGCTGAAATAAAATTCATTTGTCTAAATGGCTGGTTCTGCAATGAAGATTAGAAATTTGATATGAGATTCACTCTTATTGCTATATTTTATGTTGAAAAAAAAACATTTCTGCTCACTTTAAATGTGAGATTTACTTTAATAAGTTTTCATCCTAAGAGACTGCTGCAGTCTCAAATATGAAATCTAAGGTGTGTTGTTTATGTTACATACATTTTTAGAGTTGCCCTGTGGCAACTTGCTAGACAAAAAGAAAATCTATTCTTAAGTTGATATGGTTAATCAATTGAATTTATGAAAATGGTAGTTAATTTGGGATCTGTTATATGTGACAGAATCTAAATATCTTATAATCCTTTGTGTTCACTTTCAATTGCTGAATATCCTAGCAGACTTTAACATAGAAAACTCAGCATAATAAGTTTATAGTCTTTGGGCTAAATAAAACATCTAAAATGTTTTCATGATGAGGTATAATTTGATTAAATTTTTTATAGGCTTCCAATAGTTTGTTGTAATATCTGCAAGATTTATCAGTTTGTTCAGCTTGCCATAAATAGCAGTGACAGTAACTCAAACAAATAACTAAGTGTTAAATAATAAATGCTGCGTTGATCATTCAAAGTAAATTATTTAATATTCTTTTTGTTTACATCAAACCATTGCAATGAATCTCTTCAATGTACAAACAATTGCTTTATATTCAGGAGAGTAATAGGTCACAAATGCAAACAAAATATAATGTATTTAAAAAAATGTTAATCCTCATATAATAAAAGGCAATGTTCTGTCCGGTCATCGATAGCGATTGGTCCCTCAAACACATATGACTCCTACAGCCAATCATATTGAACACGTTTACGCGGACGTTCAAAACGAGTTATTTTTGGTGCAGTATTTCTTCCAAGACTTTATTTTGAGTTATGCGCGTTGGGATTTATAGTAAATCTGATGCTACAGATAATGAAAAACAGAGACTGGTGGAGCGGATTGGTCAAGATTAGTAACACACACACAAAGAGTGCCAATAATATCATACTTATAAATAAACTAAACAATTTACTTCAGAATTAAAAAAAAATAATTCATCACTGCATGTTTGAGCATCAAACTTTGGGAAAATCAATGAACTTTACACAAACAATGATTGTAAAAAGTAATTTCCTCAAATAAACATTTAAAACTCTAATAAGAATGCAGGACTAAACACAAACCATGGATAAGCATAGGACGCAATATTCTTCTGTATAGAAGGAGCATCTGTAACAGATAAGATAAGATACGATAAGATAGAGCCCTGAGCCCTATATAAATTGCTTTCTCCGTGATTTCATTGAAGCAAAACGATTTATTGTTGATTCAAAGGTAACGTTCTCAGGTAGATCACGTTTGATTGAAATTAATGCCAATCCAGACAGACGTTTGTTTTTCATTGTTGAGCGCAAATAATTTTTGATGAGTTTTAATCTACTGAAACTTCTTTCAGCAATAGCACTGCTAACAGGGGGAGTCAAATAAATTTGATAGAGTATTGACAATTTCGGGAGACCTGATGCCATTTGTTTTTCAGTCAAGAATGGCTGAACCTTTTTAAGTTGTAGTTCACTAGATAATAATAAATGTATTAATGCATACAAATCTTTGAAGATATCATATTTCTTGATTGCTTCTTCAAGGTTATTGTCGTGTTTGTAAATTTTGCATAAACTTCGAAAAGAATCTTTATTTAATATTCTTCCGACATTTGTGATGGATCAATACAATAGAAATAAGTAACTGTACCCCAAAAGTCATTAAATCAATTATCTATTTGTATTTAAAGTGTATCCATGATAGTGAAGTACGTTTCAGATTTAAAGCGTGTGGTTGGATCATCAGCCATTTTATCTCTGCTAAGTTCGCCTGCCATGCTTTTCTTTTTTAAAATCCTTTATATTAACTCGTGGTGTCTGGTTGATTGTTTGCTTGTCGAAAAAAAAATTTGGATCTATTTTTAACCCACTTCCTCGTAAGCTAGCGCGCTGAAATTTTGCAGGCTGACTCATGCCGATGATAAAAACGATGTATTAAAATTTCAGATCGATCGCATGTACTGTAATTAAATTATTGAACTTTTAGATTATTTTATTGCAATTCACTTTTCGTTAGATTCTGATTTAACATCTAGTTTTGAGCCATTTTCGTTAATAAATAATTTGACATCTACATTCAGAATTTCAAAAGCTTCATTGCTTCTCATTTCAACAAACTTATTTTTACAAACATCGATCAATTGTTTTGCAAAGGCGTTGCAAGTAGTTTGATAGCACGAAGATAATTTCTGTACAAATAGAATCAGAAAAACAAAAGAATATTGTATTATTAAAACAGTCCCATAGCTTCTGCTCTGACACTTCCTTTATATGCTGTTGATTTCCCTGAATCAAGTGTGGCTAGAATAGCAGAGAATGATCCAAAAACTGCATGAACTGCATGCTTACGGCTTGCACATCTTGTATCAGAAAGTCGTTTCAGAGTATCTACTGTTGATTCATATTGAGATTTCTGATGTTCTTTAAGAGTGTGTAGACGTGGTAAACTAGACGTAAGGAATGCATACAACTTTAAATCTGTGCCAAAAACCCACTGCACATCACTGTTTACAGACTTTGCTTCGATAGTAACCAAATTCAAAACATGGGCACAACAATTGGGTGAAAGTTTCTTTATCTGAGTTTGAAGGCCATTCTTAATTCCTGAGTATGCCTGTCCTCGACAGAGTTTGAAATCAATGTTTCGCTTTTTTAGTTCAGTTACAATCTTCTCAGCATATGCGGGACCATTTTTTTTATTAATTATTTATTTTGGTAAGTCCCATAAACGGTGGTTGTAGGGGGTCCTAATGTTTCCATTAGAACCTACTAGGGGCGGTGCTTGGTAGACCTTGGTGGGCGCCCCATCTCCCTTCCAGCTCAGTGGAGGGCGTTCTTAGCGTTTGTCATTCCATTTTTATTGTGGCTTTAACGTGGGATAGATCCCACGACCCTCAGCTTGTGAGGCGAGCGCACTGTTCACTATCCAGCCGCTGTTTACCAAAGTATAAAAGCCTATAAATCTTTCCACAACATGTCCTGATTTAAAAAAAAATTAACGTAAAGAAACTGACATCTGATCAATGCTAGATATATCAATGGTAGAATTAATAATTTAAGAAAAGAATTGTGCAGACTTAACTTAATTATCAATTGTCCCCGATAATTCAGATGCGAGTGATTGATTTAAACCAGATATTACAGTTTCGTCATTTTAAATACGATATTTAGCAAGCAGTTTGGTGTTGATTAGAAGCTTCGTCTTTAGCAATCTTTCTTTCTGCTCTTGTGGCACCTTTTTAGTGTTAATCGAGGGCGTCTTTAGGGGCGCCATTTCAGACCCAACAGGGGCACGAGGGTTGCCATATTGGCCTTTTTAAGGCCAAATTCTCAAAATTTGGCCTTTTTAAAGTGGGGTTGGCCTCAAAAAATATTTTTGGCTTTTTGGCCTTTTTTTTGGCCTTTTCCTTAAAAAAAATAAATATATATATTTATAAAAAATAATCTTTATCACACAATAAAAAAATAAAAATTAAAAAAATTCGCCAATAAGTCAATAACCTTATTAATTATGTGTTTTTTGGAACAGCTTACGTGTATTTTAGACATTAAAAAGTTTTTTAAAAGTTTAACGAAGAGGCTATTAATATTAAGACAAAGCCAGATACAGAATGCAGCTCACACTTTTAGACGCTATTGTTAGAGTCAGGGCTGAGCTTTTTTTTACAAATAAATGCAGTAAGGACTTTCTCATGTCACCAAGAATGTTTGATGACTTGACATCTGCTAAAGTTTATAATAATACTGCAAATAGCAGTCTAGAGAAAAAGGATGACCTGACGCTTTTCTTTCAAATTTGTATGTTAGTATCAAAGTCTATTTATTTTGTGAGTACAACCATACATACGAACATTGGCATTTACACATGTATTGTCCCCTTTCTCCTGGTTTTAACTTTTTTTAAAATAGTTAACTAATTTTCAGCCGTTATGGGCCGTCAACAAATGACGTCACGCGATTTTGGCAGATTTTTCAATGTATTTTCACCCCACCCCTCGTCCAACGTAATCAAGAGCTATACCCTTTTCAATATGACGTCACAGTTCTTAAAAGCACTTTCCTCCTCGTCATACATCGCCACAAATCTGTGACGCCCCCTAGTTCGTGACGTCATTTTTGTTGACATTTTTCATTTAACATAAGTTTGGCCTTTTTTAGCAGTCAGTTTGGCCTTTTACCCAAATTACAATCTGGCAACCCTGCGGGGGGGGGGCAAGCCGCCCCCCTGCCCTATAGCTAAATCCGCCACTGATTATGGTAAGTATTAGGTTAGGTTAGAGGAAAAGGAGTGACTCTTTAAAAATATTATAATTGTGCTGTTGACCAGTGTTTCCCAAACTTTTAAGTTTGGAGGCCCTGTGTCAGGGCCAGATGCCAGTGCAATAAATTTTCTATTTTAAAATAGAATAAGCTAGAAACCATTTTAAACCCGAGACCAGTTAGTGCGAGAAAACAACGAACTTGAAATTTACTGTCACCCGTTATAAATTTTTTATTTTTTATTTTGGTTAAACTTTAACTTTTATCAAATTTCTAGTCTATAAGTTATGCGATGGACCCCCACTTCGCTGAAATACTTGTATACCTTTTTTAAAGCCATGATATCACGATACTTGAACTTCATGGCAGTTTCTCTGTACCCACGAGGTCTACTCACCAAGTGATGTAAAAACAATACTTCCCACTGTCTGGCCGGCCATCATCAGTGTCTGCACAAGCTCAGTGAGTCCCAAACGGTCACACACCAGATCCCACTGGATAGAACGTTCAGATATTTATTTGGTGATTGTTAACAAGGAATAATACTGTCTAAATGTTTCTTGTGCATGTATGAACAGAACACTACATTAGTACCCCTGGATCTAAGCAGAGCCGTCTTTACACCGGGTTGGGCCCCCGGGAAAAGAAATATTGTTGGCCCCTCCCCACAGGAATAAAAAAAATTAATATACATAATATATATAAATAAACATATTCCCATGGGGCCCCTATGCTCGTGGGCCCCCGGGCAAATGCCCATCGGGCCTATGCGTTAAGACGGCCCTGGATCTAAGGTCCTTCTCTTTTTGTGCAGCCAAACAATGGAATTCTCTACCATTACACATCTGTAGTATTCCAACTACCAAGTCCGCCAAGACTGCACTTAAGACCAGTGGCATAGCTAGGGGGGCGGTGGGGGAGGTCCGCCCCGGGCGGCACTCATTTGGGGGCGGCATTTGTGGGCATTTGAAAAGTAAAACCAATACCGACAACCACCCTTTTTCTTTTGAAGGGGGAAACCAAGGTGAAAAAAAATATTCGTAATTTCGAGTCTTAATTACCGGATTCACACATTTGTTTGATTACATAGTGGATATTTTTTGCTAACGCAAAACCGTTCAAAAATTGTCAAATCGCTAAAAAAACGTATCGATTTGTTTGGAAAACTAAGCGGTATAAGTCACAGATGACGTTTTTTATACGAAAACTACCCAAAAAAACACAACACGGCCGGGCCGAATAATGTGTGCTATTAATATCGCCACGACAGTTTTCTGTGGAATTTCGACTTCGCAGAATGATGCGCGAACAAGTACTTACATGGCATGGTGGTTCAAATATTGTGTTTAACTTGCAAGTAGTAATTTATATTACCATTTCAGTTTTCAGTAAATTATTGTAAGGTAAGTTATTAAAAACTTAAACTATTTTTTTTATTGCATTAAAGTAGCACAAATAATTTGTGTTTTTCATTAAAATACTGTTATTCATTAATATTAAAGCATGTTACGCATATCCAATTAAAGTAATAGTAATAGTAATGTGTAAATAATTTGAATTCATCTATTTTATGGAAAATTATTAAGATTTATGACAAGAATATGTAAATATTCAAATTTCTCTCTTAATAAACACCACAATAGGCATAATAATTTCGAAAAAGACATATTTTAAACTTTCAAGCGTCTTGGGAAAAATTGACATCTGAAGAAGTAACTAGGAAAACGAGATCAGATGCTGGAATTTTACTCAATTCTATGCAATCTTTTTCTCTTCTATGTTATCTCAATTTATGGGAACCCGTCATTTTTTAAATGAATGCAAGCCATTGCATGGAACAAAGAGATGTGCTAATACAAAATGCTGTTATATCAGCCAAACAATTTGTGAAGAGATGGAGATATCAACTGAACGCCTAGTTAGAAGGAGAAAAATATGAGTAGGGGAAATTCAGAAGACGTGGTTCTATCTTTAAAACAAGAAGTACAACGAGAAATGTTTTTATCCATGGATGGAATTTTAAAAGAAAAGAAAATAACGCTTTGATGAGTTGTATTTCCTTGCAAGAAAATATTCGTATATAATACCATGTAACCTACTAAATGAAGCATTTAAACATCAAATAAATTATTGACATTGTCAGTTCAATATGGAAAGAAAAAGGATATAGGTTTTTATGGATGTACCTACACTACAAGAAGAGGCATTATGTTAGAAAAACGGGGGAAAAGGCACCTTCGATGTATTAAAATTTATTCAACAGTATAGATTGGAAAATTCTGTACCCAACATTGTAATTTTGCTATGAATTTTTTCAACTATTGCTATCAGTGTCGCTAGTTGTGAAATGAGCTTCTCCAAACTGAGGTTGATAAAAAAGTATCTTCGTTCCACAATGAGCGATTAAAGACAACAAAATCTTGCAATACTGTCCATAGAACAAGATATTACAAATAATTTTAATTTTGATAGCGTAATACACGATTTTTCTGTTAGGAAAGTAAATGTATAAATATGATTACATACTAATGTACAGAGGCGTAACTGGGTTTTTGACACCCTTGGCTAATTTATTTTTGGCGCCTTTTATTTAAATAAAAAATAAAAAATTAGAGATTTAGTGGCGCTGTTTTGAACTGGCACAGGCGGCGCCCTTGGCAACTGCCCCAAATGTCACGCCATTGGTTACGCCACTGCTAATGTATACAATTTCTTTGTTTGTAATAAAAAATCATTTATTTATAAATACAACATAAAAGAATAGTAATAGTAATTGGTAATGTTTTTTTTGGGGTGTAAATTTGGAATATGTTTTGTCTCATGGACCTGCGAGCTCAGTAACTTTCTTGTGGCCTTTAAAAAAGTATCTTGTATTTTTTTTATAAATGTGTATTCATAGGTATACAATCGTATGCGGCCTCTTTTATTACTGCTTACATAAATATGGCATGCAATGGTAAACATGTTCCCCACCTTTACTTCGTTTCAATTACAATTATTTATTCACGTTCATTAATTTTTAAAACCATAAAATAATCGACTAAGTGGTTGTCCATAAATGAAGCACGCTATTTTGTCTGATTTTTCACCCCCCCCCCTCGTCACACGTCGTCACAAAAACTTAGACTCCTTCTTCAATAAGACGTCACAAAGCCGTATTTTCTGTTTGAAAATGAACATGTTTCAAATTAAATTTTTGCCATTTAAGTATGTTTTTAGTGTAAGGCTGCATTCTAATATCGTAACACGCGTTTTACATAAATGTCATTAAATAAAGTGTCAGTAATCAAATATTTAAGTGGAAATTTATTTAAAATTGCGCGTTTTGACGTGACGTCACATTTCTTAAACACCTCCGCCCTTCGTCACACATCGTCACAAAACTGTGACCCCCCCCCGGTGCGTGACGTCATTTATGGACGGCCCCTAAAAAGGGCGGCAAATTGGAGACCGCCCCGGGCGGCAAAAGTTCTAGCTACGCCACTGCTTAAGACACATCTTTTCAAAATTTGTTTTCAAAATTAATGAAACAACATTTCTTTTAATGATTAACGTAGCTTATGTGTAACGTACTGTCATTTATGTGGTTATGATATGAATGTTTATTTAATACTTATATGTATGGTATTATCTTCATATGATGTAAAGCACTGTGAGCCCAGTTCCTTACTGAGATGCAGCGCTATATAAATTATCAATTTATTAATATTATCTCAGATCTAAATTGTATTATTTCATATATCCTCATGATTATTTTTTCTACCTCCAACTCCAATGAAATTGAAGTGTTGTTTATTTTCTTTTAAATTGTCGTTTTTATGAATGATGCGTTTAATGTTTCACTACCACAACAATGAACGACTAAGTTTATTATTATCACTGTGAAATTATAAGTAACACACACAAGCGCACACATGCACACACTCCACGCATGCACACACCTCGCACGCACGCACACACAAACACACACATATATATCTATATCAATATATATGTATATATATATAGAAATAGATATCTCTCTCTCTCTCTCTCTCTCTCTCTATATATATATATATATATATATATATATATATATATATATATATATATACACATACATACACACTTCAGACATCTACAGTTGTTAATGGTATCAGTTAAAACATAATTTCTCACATATAAAATCCCATACCTCTGCCACGAAAGAGATGTGCTGATTCCCTCCATAATCATTGCCTTCAATACAGCCAATGGTATTCACTGTCTGAACTTGACCGCTGGAATTTCTAACAACAGACACAGAGCATGTGTCATACACAAGATGTACCGAAGAGTTGGGGAGTGCGTAGCTGGATAAATAAGATGTCTCGTTGGTCAACCGTCGACATTTATGTGGAGGCTCATAACCTGTTTGGAACGATATGCTATTTTATCTTTTTAAAACAATAGAGTTGTGGGCAGGGGGGTAGGGCGGCAAATGTCGATTCCCTATTAAAACTTAAAAGATTATACTTCAATTATACCGCTATGGTAGGATTGTTTCATGAGCTTTGGTGCCGCCCATAAAGTACGTCACGCTATTTTTGACCCCTCCCCCTGTCACAAACTGTAACAAATCTCGGGACCCCCCCCCTAAAGTACGTCACACTTTGCAATTTTTGTTTAATTAACACCTAATTAAAATATTTAATTTATTACTTAAAATACACTTCACTATCAAATTGTATTAAAATATAAAATTTCCACTTAAAAGTAGGGATGTACCGGATTCAAAATTTTGAAATCCGGCTGGAGCTGAAGTGGGCCGGATTTATGAAGTGAAATCCGGCTGGAGCCGGAATCAGATTTGTTAATATTGCCGGATTCCGGATTATCCGGGGCCATTATGATTATGAATATATATATATAAATTAGGGATCTACCGGCCAGCCGGATTTATGAAGTGAAATCCTGCCGGAGCCGAAGCCGGAGCCGGATTTTTAAAATTACATAATAAAAAGGAAACAAAACAATTTGACTAAAAAAAAGACTAGATTGACAAATTATGTGACCAACTCTTGTGCTATATTTAATCTGTTTATTATGGTCCTATGAATTATATTTCATTCAAAAATATTCACTGGACATCATCTGTGTTCATCCATAGTTACGACTGACATCAATCTTTCACAATCATCGTTTCCTGGAAGGATAATTGCAGACAGATCAACTCGTCCTCATCTAGCCACTCAACAGCCTCTGTATGTGCATTTTCTCCTCTGGCAATAACTGCCATGGGTTCTCTTTGACTTCTAGAAGTGATTCTCAAAGGACGGATGCGTTTTATCTGAGTTTGATTCTTGAACAGTTTGGGTGGGCACATTCTCCTGAGCCCGAGCTCTGTGTTGTCCTGTATGTTTCTTCAACATTGTTTGTGAGGCAAAATATGAGTGACATACTTTGCAAAGTCGATCAAATAAGCTGGTAATCATATGGTTGTACTTTGAAAGCTCCTGTTGATCTTGGCCTTATTTCATCAAATTTGAGAGTTTGTGATACAAACAAGGAAGGAAATTTATGAGAATCTGCATCTGCTCTTTCTTAAGCTCTGAGTCCATCATTTGTTTGGTTGATTGGGATTGGAAGAGGGAAGAATGAATCTTTAAGGTAAAACGTTAAAATATGAGCTTCATGCTTTGTCGCGACATTTCATGTCCTGCTATTTAATAACAATTTGAGTTAAATATTGGCTGGTGCGAACATGATTGTCAAACCATTCCTGATCCTTCGATATCAGTCCTGCTGTATCCAATTCAGATTTATGAACAACACATTCAGGAGATACGCATTTCAATGCTATTTTGACATAAAACTAATTCTAATGTTTCACAAAAATTTTTGAAAATTATTTTTAAAGCTATTTAAATTCTACTAAAAAAATATAAATAAATTAGAAAAAAATACTAAAAATAATAAATGTGTGACATCACACATGGCCTGACCCCCCCCCTGTCACAAAGTGTCACACTTTATTAGACCCCCTCCCCCCCCCCGGAGCGTGACGTACTTTATGGACAGCCCCTTTGCTGATTATATCGCTCAACAACCACACATTTAAAATACACTCCTGAAAGTTAGTTGTTCAATGTGGATAGCACCCTACAGATGACATTATGAGTACAACAGAGAGAAAAGTCCTTTCCAAAAGAACACTACTGCATTTCAAAAAATGAATAATTAGCCTCAAAACTCAGATTAACAACGAGATCATAAGAAAGTCTAAACTGACCCGTGAAAACATAGATGAGCGCAGGGCTACTTATTCCATACACACATGCCAGGTGAAGTAGGATTTGAATGATGACAAACTTTCCTGGCTTTCCCAGCTCGGTAAGAAGAGCCTCAGTTCCTTCGGCAATCTCTGACTCCGATGAACGCAACCCATCTGCTTTTTCATCACTCGAGAGCAAAGTCCCGTTATCTGGGAGTAAAATGTCCCCTTGCTTGACATCTTGTGGTAAATTGTTTCCATCTACAATGTCGCTTGTGGTGGTGACATCTCGGTCGTACTGACTTACGAGGTTGGCGTTTTCGTCGATATTTGAGTTGAACGCATGAATATCGTCATTGATGTTCTCATTACTGTCACAGGAATTCTCGTTCTCTTCCATTGTTTGCAACTTTTGTTTGTATGTCGTCTTTAGCGATGGTCAACAAGGCGACCAACGATATTCAACACACTTGGTGAACAATTATTCTAATCCTACATTTAAAAGGGCAGCCAGAACCAGCGCCCAATTAGCCTAAATTGTGTTTTAGAACTAGCACACAATAAAAGAAATAGAAGAGCAACTGTTAAAATTCATAACTGGCTTTACTGTACGAAAACAGAACATGCAAAATTAATAGCCTGGTCAACGGGGAAGTCACGCACACCAAGATTAGGCACATGCAGATGATCATGGTTATTCGCCACCAATTAAGTCTGACTATACTCATTAGTTATTTTAGATCTAATTAGAAGAACATATAATCGCAGATATGGATGAATACAGGGCCGGCCTAAGGGAATTGGAGGCCATAGGCGAAGTGAATTTGGTGGCCCTAAATGTAATAGAAAAATAAAATAATAATTATGGAAATATTCTTGAGACTAATCGGAGGCCTTAGGGCCTAAGGCTTAGGCGGCTGGCTAGTTTGCCTTGCCTAAAGCCGGCCCTGATGAATACTGCCCACATCCCACAAAGTTTGTTTGAAATGACAAATTAATTAATAAAGTCACCGCACGACGCCTCCCTGAAAAATCTTTCAAGCACATTATAATAAACCCCTTTCCAGTCCATGACGTACTATGGGGCATGTGAAGTAGCGTTTACAAGTTTTATTTAGCCACCACTAACGAGCAAAGGATTGTGTGGCTAGCACAATGCCCCGGGGCCAGCACCGAGAATGGAACCCGCGACTCTCTTCTGTCTCGGTTCGGCAGTCCAGCGCGCTACCGCTAGATCACCCCTTACAAGTGTGTCGTGGTAAAGTGATAAATTAGGAGTGGCGGAAGAAACTGTTAGTTACTAAAGGCTTTAGAAAAAATGATATTATTTTATAATGATCCTTAAGAAAAAGGAGAATAAATTATTTCAAGTCAAGGTTTTCTCTTATCATCATAAAATGGCATCCTTTATTCCAACTCTGGTTTACTATATTCACTTTGTTTGAAATTAAAAAAAGAAAATTGCATAACTGCACCTGTGTTGTGTAAAGTCTCAATTCTCTTACTTATTGTATTGTATCACTGATCACAGAACATGCCATTACAAAGGGATACTAATTTTTAAATAATCGCAGGGGCAGATTTAACAAAAACTATATAATACATCAGATCGCATAAAGGGCGGTATAAAATTAGTTTAATTATAACTCAAAGGTGAGTTCTAGACAAAAGAATACTCATAAAAAGCCAAAAATTACTAAGCTTAAAAAATACTCATTTGAAAGTAATCTTTGTGAAATGTTTGCTCCCCTAAGGTCCTAACTTTTTTACGCTGCCTGTTTTAATATCTCATTACATATTCATACACTTGATTGCCACGGTAAAACCTGGAAATTATGAACTGTGAACTTGCGCTGTCCCTGGGTTTAATGCAAAAACTTGCTAAGGAAATAAAGCATTGTCTTTGTTGTGTGAGTGTAGGCCATTCTTAACACAGCCAACTGACGAGCTTATTTCTAGTAATCCCACATCATCACTAAAAAAAAACAATAAAAAACTTTTATATACCTTTATAATACAATTGACAGTGACCAAAAGTGACTTACGTTTTCCATCTCCAAACATTTCTATATAACTGGGTTGGAGTAGCTGTTAAAATCAAACTTTTGTATATAATTGACCAGCTTTTGGAGTTCCATTATCTCATATCGAATGTGTAGTAATTAAGAACAAAATAAAACTATGCCTTGGATATTTCAGTTTAACTTTGCTGTAAATGACACCTTCCTTAATATATAGACCCCCCAAAAAAAAACGCCAAAAGGGGCATACTACGCTCTTTCTACCCCTCCCTAAGTGCAATCCATTTTATTTGTATGCATGCACCACATATGATAGGCTTTCTATAATGGAATTGTTGGTCCATTGGGTTAACATGACATTTGCCCCAAACAAAAGAAAGAAAGAATGCAAGCTTGATGCAAGAAGATGAAGTTAACTATTTTTTTATTTAAATCTAAAGCTGGTCATGTCACACTTATTTTGGATAACTGAAAAATGTTATTTTATTCTAATATTTTTAAACTGACAAACTTGTCAACCCCTAGGTAATTTTACTTTGATAAATATTAAAACAAAATTTTATTCTAAAAATTAATTACCAGTTACTATTATCTTTAAATTTCAATACCCAAAAGATAAGTTACTGTACTATTCATTCAGACCTATTTGCAAGCAGTACAGTTACAGAAACAACAATAATAAAAAAATTAGTGACATTTTAATTTTTATTCAGCACACATGGGAAAATTAAATGTAAAATTGTGGTAGCTAACAAATGATCATAGCTTTTTTCTTTTAAATTAAAAACTTTGTTACACAGATGTAAAAAAAAAGAAAGAAAAGTTTATTAACATTTGCTGATTTCCAAACTTTAAAAATGTGTTGAAATTATCTTAAGTAATATTCCTGTTCTGTCTATATCCTGTACAAGATAATTTCTAGTTTCAACACACAAAATTAAATCAAACAATGATCTAAATCTATGCCCTGTCAGCATATTTACACCTTTTTTAAAATTTAAAACTCAAATACGTGCATAGTAATGTAAGACTTGAAATTTTGGTTTCTGGGACCTAATGGTTATATATTTAATATAGTTTCTTTACAATGTATGTTGATGGAATTATGTAGGTTTCAATATACAAATGAGGTTAAAAAAAATCTAATATTAAGATAACATCATGCTACAAAATCTAAAGGTCTGTTAAATCCTCCTCTTCTGTTCATATATTGTCTGAAAAGTAAAACGTAAAAATGTGTCTTTAATCTTGATCAAAAATATAAAACATGTTTAAATTTAAATTCATTGCAAGAGAAGTATTTAATCAAAATTATGTTATTTGATAATTCTTAAATTCTTCTTTCCAAATAAGAGAATTTGAATGCTTAGAAATGGTGGTTCACTTTTAAGCATCAAACCTTTTATAAAGGTATAATTTATCCCACAAATAAGCCTTACACTATAATAATTGTCCAGAACAAAAAACGGACTGTTTTTGTTATGGGTAGCTAAAAGGATGAAAATAAAACCTATGAATCTTTAAAATCACTAAAATGAATATTAGTAAATTAAACAATATAGCAAGAGAATGAAAAATAGAATATTTTATATTTGAGGTAAAATATAATTTATTTTTTTTAAAAAAAACGTACCTATATCTTCTCTTTCTTTGTAAATTTACAGCAGATACATCATTTCCATCAACTTTTTTACCCTGTGAATATATTAAATGCAATAAAACTCAAAAATATAAAAGTAAAAGAACAACCGCATGTAAAAAATATTTTAATATATATTTTAATAATCTTTATTCAGCCATGAAAATGAAATAAATTTTATTAAAAAAATTAAAATCAGTGAAACATAAGTTTTCTAGTAATTAAATAATTATTTAGTTATTTTAAAGAAAAATTTTGAGAAACTAACTTTTGTTGTATCAAAATTTGCAAATCCCATAAGTTTCATCATGTTAACTTGCTCTTCATCAAGGCCCTCTAGTTTAGACACTGTAATAGATGTTTAAAGTCAATAGCTTAATAAATAATGAGGAGTAAATCAGACACACTCATCTTGCATCATCTAAATTGAGAAATTGTAAAGTTGTCTTGGTGATTAGTTCATGTAAATTCAATGAGTGTATAAATTAAGTGGAATTTGCAGTAATCTTACAAAACTTAGTATATAATAAAACTTGGGAGACCATATTAAAATAACAAGGGAACTGAACTTCTAATTTTTAATTGTGCAGGGCCGGGGCCCCAAATGTATTTTTTAGTATGTGTTTGAGATATTATTTCCCATTCTATTTTAACGATCTTAAGTATTATATCAATGATGAGACTGAATTAAA
This sequence comes from Ampullaceana balthica, assembly GCA_944989445.1. NCBI lineage: Eukaryota > Metazoa > Mollusca > Gastropoda > Lymnaeidae > Ampullaceana > Ampullaceana balthica. Next base: position 219,691 of record CALYLW010000077.1, read on the forward strand.
ATGAAAGCATTTTGAAATTTAATCTTACATCGAATGGGCCGGGGGCCCAAATGTCTTTTTTTGTGTATACTTCTAAGATATTATTTCACACTCAGTTTTAACGTTCTTGAGAAATTTATCCAGGATTTAAAATGATATTTAATTGAACGGTTTTCAAAATGTACTTCTTGTATTGAACGAGCCTGGGGAGCCCCTTAATTGTAGGTTTTCCTTATATACTACATATATAAAATTAGTTTGGTGTTAGATAATTGAGAACAATAAATGGGGATTTTGACCAAACGCGTATTTAAAACTTAAAATGCTATATTAAAAAAAAAAATTTTTTGTTTCTGATAGGGTATCTGATCTCATATTGTCAATTTCATCGGGGCTAGGGGCCCTAAAATGTTGTTTTTACTCTAAAATTTTTTAATATTGTATTCCCCATTCAATTTTAAACGATATTTCGAAATTTAGATACATATATTTATATTTTTGTTATGAAATTGATTGAAATGAACAGATTTTCGAACTTCTTATTTTAATCTGATGAGGCCTGGTGACCCTTATGTAATTTATTTTTTTTATATTTATTGATTCCTTTTACTGAGATCGTTGCAACGCACGAAGGCGTCTGCTAGTAATAATAAATTCAGGCAGTTAGCATAACTTATGAACTCATAGCTCTTTTATCTTAGAAAATACAACAAAACAAACATAGCCATATTTTTGTTGAAATATTAAAAGTGATTATGTAGCTGAATAAAGTTTTTCTACATTAGCCACAACACAGATTCAGTTAGAAATATTTCTTAAACTTAAAGTACTACTTTAATTGAACTTTACAGAATAATTATCTATATATTTTTTTAAACTTGCTAACAACCTCATAACAGATAACTAACCATCTACTGCTGCTGTTTCAGTTACTGCAACTGTATTTTTTTCTGTCTTTCCTGGTTCTCTAATTAAAATAAAGTGAAAGGTAAAATAATGGTTAATCACACTTTCATTCAGTCAAAATGCTAACAAAAATGCTTTAACATATACCGTATATGCTCGTTCTATAGCCCGTTTGTTCATAAGCTGACCCCCCCCCCTCTTTTGGAAGAGAAAAGTATTAAAAGTGTGTAACCCGCTCGTAAGCCGACCCCCCAAAAATAATAGGACAGCGTAAACAAAATGGTACACATTTTTTAAAAACTGCAAGCTACCGTATTTATTCGTGTATTGCGTGCACTCGTGTATAACATGCACCCTAAATTTTTTGGTTAAAAATTGGTTTAAATTTTTTTTCACTTTCTGCCAGCTCAGACCAATGATTTTCAGTGGCAAATGTTGAAAACGTGTGACAAAATATTTATTGACAACATACCATGGTAAAGTAAACTAACAGTAGAAACACACTTTCCAAATGAAAAATAGCCTGCAAGGAAACTTACTGGTCCTCCTTAAAAAATGAGCAAGATGTCCTGCTCAAGCCATTGCGCCAGGCTAAAACAAGCAATGGTAAACGCAGGTGGGAGTGCTGCAAGGTGTCTCTCCTCTTTGTTCGCATTCAGCTTTTACAACAAAACTGACCAATCAGTGCTCCGCTTTCAAGAGGGCTTTGTCTCGGATGTAAACAAACATGGCGGACCAAAATTTCATCTTCAAATTTGAAATATTTATGGAGCTTGTGTAAGACATCGCGCATCTACCTTTTTGGTAGTTTTCTGTATAAAATTTTGCGCGCTATACACAAATAAATACGGTAAATGGGTCATTATGATTGTTTACTTTGTACTGCCTATCTTTGTCTTTGTGCTCTTTGTAAGGCAAGAGTTACCGGTATTTAAAAAAAAATTCTTAGGTAAACTGTGGCGAAAGCACGTGCATTAAAATTCGTTGTTGAAAACAAAATTTGTAAAACAATTTATTAAAACATTCACAAATATAAATAAAATGATTAGATAAGGTAAGTGCAGATGTTTAATAATATTTTATAGCTTCTGGTCGATCTTGTAGAATGTAGAAAAGGACCTTGATGATCTACAATAACAACACTGATATCCAATGTACAGGCAGAAATCACCTATGACCCCCTCGTAAGCCGACCCCCAACCTTTTCCCCTAGATTTTGTCCAAAAAGGTAGGCTTTAGAACGAGTATATACGGTAATAAGCAGGACTCAAGAACCAAGGGTAACTCTGCTTAACACTTTGCATTAGGGTATTAGAAAATTATAAGAGATGTGAGTTGTTACTGGTTTTATAAATTACAGAATGTTTGTACCTGATTGAAACAATTTTTCAATTAATGATATAAAAACTATAATTTTAATGAGGCAGCTAACTGTATCACACAAATGTTTAAATTTTTTTTAAAGATATATAACAAAATATATAAAACTAATTCCATGGCAAATTTAAAAAAAAATTAATAAATACTTACACTTCTTTAATTCGTTTTGGAGGAGTGGGTGACCTGAAACAGACAAACTCACTGTCATTGACCAACATTTTAAAAGTTTAATACATCAAAAATTAGAGCATTAAAAATACAAGGCATTCTTGGCCATTCAAAACAGACATACTAACTTTATTGCTTCAACTTCAACAACAAATTAACTGAATTATAATTGAATTATGCAACAAATTTGGGCCGCCCATTTTTTATTGTTAGTCATATTTAGTTCAAATTTGGTATAGAGGCGAAAAAGAATATTAATAGAAGGCAGCTTTAATTGCTCTGATGAAGGATTTCCATATAACCGCACACTACTGCAAAGCTTTTTTTTGTAAATGTTATTCACATTATACTCTACTGTAAGTGCTACTACATTGCTACCACAGTGTTTGCAAAAGTAACTTTTTTAATACTTGTTAATTGATGCACACAGAAGAAGTATGACATTTTACTTTAAATAAAATAAAATTTTTAAAAAGTGTTGTTTCTTTATAAGTGATTTAAAAATAAAAAAATAAAACAAAACAAAAACACAACTTTTGGATCCATTTTCAGGGGTTGGCTTATACTTATGAGAATCTGCTTATATGCACGTCTGTAAGGTAAGCTAAAAATTGTCAAATTCCAATGTTAAGTTTCTTAAGGACATATTAAAGTAATACTTTATAAGAAAAAGATTGTTTCATTTTGAACCTTGTACTCGATCAGTGCAGGGTGCAACCATCCTTTAATTCCCACAAAATAATATCCTGACATTCATAGCAGAATATATGCAGGCAAAGACAAAGCAACTATTAATTTATTGTAAGGGAAAGTCATGCAAAGAAATGTTCAAGTCCTTCCCACCTCTTCACATCAGAAATGCTTATAGTATTCATTAATTTCACTTATACCTTCTTCTTGGTGAAACTGATCGAGATCTGTGTCTAGGTGGGGGAGAAACTCTATGTCTAGGTGACCTGGATCTACTTCTTTTTGATTTTCTATCTGAAATTTAGAACACATAATCTTATATTATTTTTAAATTAACTGGTTTTGTATTAAACTTGAACTTAAAAAAACTTTTGAAAAATATACTTATAAAAGTTTTATTGTATTAATAACACGTAATAACAATAATAATAAATTGAGAACTAATATAGAGCATTACCCCTACAAGCAGCTGGGCTCACAGAGTTTCACATAAAAATAGTAACACATATTTCTATAAATGTATTTAATTTAAAATACTAATATTTTTAAGTACACTTAAAATATAATGACATGAGATACATTTATCAGTAAGAGAAATGTTTGATTGTTAATTTGGAAAGTAAAGTTTGAAAAAATGTGTTTTTAGTGCAATCTTGAAGGCCTTAGTTGTAGGAATATGTACTATGAATAAGTAATGGTTGAGAATACCATTTACTGAGGGCACAAAAAGAGAAAGATCTTTCACCAAATGTTTTAGTGCATGTCCTAGGAACAGAAAATATACATTTGTCTGCAGAAGAGCGTAGCTGACGAGAGAACGAGTAGACAGAAAGATGAAGTTCAGTAAAATAGGAAGAGCATGAATCAGAAAATAAGCTGATGCAGAGAATGGACAGTTTGTAACCAATGCATGCTTGTACGGGGAGTCAATGAAATAGTGGAGCAATATGGTCGTGTTTTTTCATCTTAACTAGCCTGGTAGCTGAATTTTGAACTATTAGTAGTTTTTCAGTGTATTATTGTGGTGAACCGGAGAGAAGAGAATAACAATAAACAAGATGAGAGAGAACATGAGCACAGACTAGGGTTTTTATTGCATTAACTGTGAGGTAGAGGCGGCTTGAGCTGATCTGACAGATGGAGGTGTAGGCAACAGATGTAAGAAATAAGTTATTTGTAGACATGTTGTCAGAAATAATGTAAGCAAAATTCATAGAGGATGATGCAAACTGTACATTGGAACTAGCTACCTGAATAGAAAGGGGAAGAGACAAAGTAGTGGGTGATTTAGCATTACGAAAGAGGAGTGCTTTGGCCTTGTCATCATTCGGCTTCAACTTTCCATAAGTCATCCAAGACTTGACCTCAGCAATTCATCCTGCAAGGCTTGGACAATGGGGTAAAAAAAGAGGGATGGGTGGGTGTGTACAGTTGCCTATCATCTGGGAATGATGGGTTTTAATTGCATGCTTTTCGAGCCAGAGAAAAAGTTGCCTGGTATACATTATGAAAAGGAATGGACCCAAAACAAAGCACTGAGACATAACATACAAGTCAGCTTTGTGAGAGAAACAGCCACACACAGAGACCACCTGTGATCTGTTGGAGACCTATAGTTAAGGACATATTTGATGCAATGTACTTTTTTACTTTCCAGGCACAAAAGAAAATGGGTTTTCAAGAGGGAAAAAAATGTTAAAAGATATAGATCCAATAAATTTAAAGAATAAGCCATTTGCAAGTGGCCATTTAGAGCCTTAAACTTAATGATTAAGATTAAATTAAGTAGAGACCACTGATCTTAAAATGTGAAATTATTAAATAAATAGAAGAATGCTGATAGTTCAAGTTAATAAGCACTACTAAATTGATTATTTGAGAGGCACTTACGTCTACGATCACGAGATCTTGATCTTCTTCTGTCTGCAAAATAATTTGAAATCAAGTAAATTAGGTTATACGTTATACATACAAGTACAAGATCTATCTAATTCTAAGTCCTAACAATAATTAATGTAGCTTAACTTTTAAATAATATTTAATTAGTACATGTACTAATACAAATTGATTAGTAATTAACAGAGACCAGTAATACACCAAGAGTAGGTTAAATATTTAACAATAAATGCTTCTACTTCTACTAGGTCTTGTGCGTGTGGAGGTTATTTAGTGAGTTACAAAGTAAAGGGAAAAGATCATGGCTTGTGCCAAGCAATCATTTAAAATTCAGTTTGCTGGTATAATAGTATTTTCAGCAACCTGTGTTTGCACCTTTGCCCACAGAATCTCAATTATCACACAGATTGCAATTCATTCAAGTCAGTGTTATGAAAGACGGTCAAAGAAAGCTTGTATTGAAGGATCAGTTAACCATTAAATAAAACAAACCCGTAAAAACAAAGTTTTTGAATATAAATCCCTAATATATGAGACATAACTAAAAGTATTGATTATGTTTTAACGCGACAAACATTTACAGACTGAAACCGAAATTATCTCCCCTGGCTTTAAAACTGGGGGAAGGGGGGGGGGTGTGGACATGGACGGGTGGCGTCAACGCGTTAACTCAACTCCAGGTGGTTTACCTGGTTTAAACACGAGATGTGTTCACCGGTGGCTGGCCTGAAGTCTAGTGACCCGTAAAATGTAAACTTTAGCGACCGCTACATATAGTTTATATAGATAAACTAAAAATGCATTAATTTAATAACTGTACGTTCGATCGATCTGAATTTTTGATACGATGCATTGTTAGGTGACACGGGTCCATGTGCCAATTTTCAGCTCGATGGCTTCACGGGAAGTGGGTCATTTTTTACTTTTGTTTTTCCGCGGGCCCAAGACAAACAGAGAGACAGACACGGCGGTGAAGTTAATATAAAGGATTTAATAAATCAAACCCGTAAAAACAAAGTTTTTGACTATAAATCCCTTATATATGAGACATAACTAAAAGTATTTACAAATATTTACAGACTGAATCTGTCTTAACTCAACTTTGCTTTATAACCCTGAGAGGGGAAAAGTCTGGTCACTGATCGCTGGTCCGAGCTCAGCGTGACACGTAAAATGTAAACAAAAGCACGCCGGTACTTCGATGGGTCGCGTCAAAGCGTCAACTCAAACTCTCACGTGGGAAAAAAAACAATAACAAACAGTGAGTTTGAATTACATACGTTATATAAGGATAAACTAAAAAGGCATAAATTTAATTATGGTACGTTTGATCGATCTTAAATTTTGATACGATGCATTGTTAGGTGAGACGGATCCCTGTGCCAAATTTGAGCTCAATCCTATCACGGGAAGTGGGTCATTTTTGACTTCTGTTTTTCCGCCCGACCGACGTACGAAGACAAGATTTCGAAGTTAATATAAGGGATTTAAAAAAAAAGATCTTCTAATTTGCTGTTAGCAAGATATCTCCCCCCCCCCTCTAGCCTCGAAGCAAGCTAAATACTGTCCCCCGGCATAGTATATCATCAACTTCAATGCCCTTCTTAAACTTTGATAGTGCTAGCCGCGCAAACACCAGAGATAGTTCAGATAGCGATCTTGTACTACATTATGTCTGTCAAATCTGTTAATTGGGGAGGGGGGGAATAATAATTTGTCATTCTTGAGTTAAACTAAACAGGAAATAGTAAAGTCAAGTTTTTCTTAAGTAACAGACCATTTTGCGGTAGCCACAGTCACATTGAGTGGCAGTGGCCAAACTCTCCCATCCATGGGGATTGTGCTGCTAGCGCAACCAATGGCCAGTCGCCTTTAATTTTCTTTACCCTAACTACTGTAGTAAATATTTAGGACCAGCGGCGTAGAGTGGGTTTGTGCCGCCCGGGGCAGAAAGAGCTTTCATTTCTTTATTAACATTGAATGTTTTTCCTTTTCCTTGTGGAACAATCTTTGATATTTCAATATTGTCAGCAATGCAATGGTCAATTTCCAAAATAGCTATAGATTAGTCAATCTGTTGTACGTATTCATTATAATCAATTTTGCGTTAACTTAAATTTAGAGAAGCTTCTATCACAGCTGGCATTCAAAGTCAAGTAGATAAGCGGGTGTACGAAAATCATATCTGTTTTCCGAATTCTGTAACTGACAAAACCTCACATGAATTTCTATAGTTATCCCATCTTATGAAGAATACAAAATTATTTTCAACTGTTTTTCTACATATACAGTATAATATTCGTTTTGATCACCAATAAATTGCTCATTCGTTCTTTGACTGGAAGGTTTAATTAAAATGATATGGTATCCACATAAATTGTAGAAAATGTCAAAGCATTCTTTAAGTATTCCATTAGTTTCTCCGTAAGTAGCCTCTGAAAAGCAACTATAATATAATTTCAGACCATATTGTCTACATAAAGTATATGTTTCCAGATAGTACATAATTCCTAATGTAAACAAAAAATTTAAAGAAAAATATTTCAATGTTACTAGCAAAGTTCCTGTGTTTATCCTTATATTTAGCCCTGCGTCTGCCTCTGTCGATAGCTTCCAAAGTAACCTCAAAATGACTCCATTTTATATTCACTATTTTGTATCCTGAAGTCTGCTTGATTAATGCCTTGCCTGTAACAGCAATAAGATTTTTTTCCAATGGTGTGTGGGCATGGAAACGAATGGGAAGCACTATTTTAGTGTACCAAAAATAGTTGCAGAGTACGTTTCAGGTTTAATGAACTGTTTGAGATTTGACATTGAGAATTATGTCTTTGAGTCTTTCTTGAACTCTCGAATACTTTCAAGCCATGAAGAAGTATTAACACACGCTTGGCCTCTGCAGTCCTTTATTTTAAGACAATAATTTAAAATTATTTCAGAAATGTCGTAAGCAGATTCTTTTTTTTTCAATTAAATCTTTGAAAGATTAAACAACGTCTACTTTCTGATTTTCAATTTTTGCACATTGAAAACCTGGACTTGTTTGATTGTTATGTGAAACATATGGAGAGCTATCGAAAGATGATATTTGGCAAACTGTATCTCCTAAAACTGCAATAAGCTCAATTTGAATTTGCTGTGACAAGTTCTTTACCCCCTTTTCACATGCTTTTCAAGCACTGGATCGTAATATGCTAGCATAAGCATCAGTTCCAGAATATTGCCTATATTGGCATTAGTATTGTCCTATCTATGGCCGCAAAAATCCATATTCTACTTTGCCATGATTTAATAATGTCAAACATTCTTACAAGAACTTCTTGCTGCTTTGTGTTTGTTTCCCTTTAGAACAACATTTGTTGATCACTATTAATAGACAATTCCATTTATCCGATTTCTGATTCCTTAAATTTACAAAAACTTTGGTAATCCTGAAAACTTAATTCATGGGTCCTTATTTCTTTTTTAGCTTTTCCTTGGCCTTTCTTTCTTTAATTTTATTTTAAAGTTTTTGTTTCATTTTTACAAGATTATTAACAATGAGGAATTTGACGCCCCCCAACAACATGCCTCCCGGAGCATTTGATTGGCTCATGTTTGAAATTTATAGGGTACGTACATTTTTGCTTCTACAACAGTAGTGGCTGTCAAATTTGAGCAATCAGTTAAGTTACCAGCAGATCAGCGTCACGTTCTCATTCTACTTAAGCTTCTGGGTTTTTCAGTTCATTAGCATAAATATCAGAATAATGTATATATCCAATATGGAGTTTGATGTTTTGGCAGTAGAATCGTTACAATTACATATTTTACTAGTTTCTTTATTAATCTTTTAATTTTCTCAATTTATTATTTAAACAATTTTTTTTTATTCAGATAAATATTGCCACTGATTTTTTTCGTTAATTTTCATTCTTAGTAGCTAAAAAACAACAAGGATTTTGCCGTCCCTAAAAAAGTGCCGCCCGGGGCATTTGTTTAGGACCCCAACTTCAAGAGAATGCAGTAAAATAATATAAATAGTTTATGACCATGGTTACCATAATTGTCAGATGGAAAAAGAGAACACTAAATTTTCATCAATTAATATAGCCAATACAGTACAACCCCATTAAGTCACAGTCATTCTGGTCCATACTTATGTAATTGTCACTTAGGTGAATCGTGATTTATCGTCACTTAGTACATATTTCAGTGTAACTTATTGAGCGATAATAAAGGATGCTACTAAAAATGTGTTTTCTTCCCTATAATATTTATTTAAAATCAAATTAAGTTTATTCTCACAAAGTATTATATATTTCAATACATATCATGGTACACTTGTTTTATTCCAGTATATTAAAAGAACTTTAATTATACGTCCGCATTATTTATTGCTATGTTACGTCACAAAATTTAGGAGCCGTGGAATTACAGCGACTTAACGAATTTCACGCAATAAAGAAGCGCGACATAACAGGATCGAACTGTATTAAGTGTTGGACCAATAAAATTAAAGTTAAACTACATAAAATATTGTTCTTATTTAATTATAAACTTTTATTAACTGAGTGTTCAGTGCTCCACACTAGCTGACTGAAAAGAAAGAGTAGGTTAGTAACTAAATTACTGAAGTTTGCCAAATAGAGCAAACCTTAGTGGACAAGTATCTTATGCTGAGTCATTATCATCAAAATCGTCTGCATTCGAGCAAATGGATGTTGGGATCATAGATCACGGCAGGTGGTATTTTGAGACGTAGAAAAACCCGGACAAAAGCCATTTTTCTGGAAAGTTGCCCGGAAAGAGGCATAAAAATATTAAAATGAGGACGTGTACTGGGAAAACCAGGGCGTATGGCCGCATGGTAACCCTATTTATGACGCTAAACTGAACTCCATGATGATTGAAACTGAGTGAGACTGTGACTGTGAGTGTGATAGACTCAGATAGAGTATAGAGCAACGTTGTTCACATTGCGGCTCGCGTACAATTTATGAATGATATGTTTTGTTAGACTTAGACGGATTACTGGAACTGGAAGATTTCAAAGTAAACTAGGTTTAATGACTCATGTTGCTTCAGTGCGGCTCTCAACAATTTTTTAACATGTTAAAATGGCTCTCAGTTACTACAGACTACAGTTACAGGACTGGCCACCCCGGTATAATAGAGTTACAGTCTAGAATGATCAGTGATAGTGATAGTTCATTGTTATTGTTTGTTACAAAAAGTGAAAGCCAAGCCGAAGCCGGTAATGAAATGCCTTATTTCAGCGCATTTTAAATTTTTAGAACAAAATAAATAAAATAACTTACTTTTACTAATTTAAATATTTAAATCAGAAATTTAAAAAATATTTAATGATAATGCGGTAATCCTGCAGATTTTACACGTATATTATAATTTATTATTTCACAGCGAAATTTAATTTTCTCTTGAGAAATTTCGTTTTTAATTTATTAAATGCATAATTATATGTTGTATTTCAGCTATTACAGCGCTTATTTGTAAGTCTTTCTAATTTCTAAGCCATTTTTTCGGCTCTCAACAGTAAATAGTCTGATGATGATGCAACCATTTTTTAAATTATCAAACTACATGCCGGATTGTCCGATAAGATGCCAAATGGAAATTTCTCACTTACAAACAAAGAAAATAAGAATCAAACATCTAGTAACGAAATAAAAAAAAGAAATTGTCTTTAAAATATTTATTTATCTTCTAAGAACATTAAAATAGATGAATAATACTTTTAAAAAATATATTCAGTCAGTAAATTTATTTTAGCATGGGTCGAGCCAGGTAAAAAAACATCTGGCATCAGTTCGCTAGGTAAACAAAATGGAAGTATCGTGACCACATTATGTATTATATAGAGCCGAAAAAATGCATTTGAAATTAAAAAGACTCACAAATTAGCGCTGTAATAGCTGAAATACGACATATAATAATGTATTTAATAAATTAAAAATGTAAGTAGGCACTTCGATACTCATTCGCGCATCGTTATGCGCATGTCGAAAATTCACGGAAAAACTTTTTTAACAAATTTGACGGTTCGCTATTCGGTACTCTACGGGTGCCTCAGAATTGTTGTGTTTACGTCACAGTTTGCTAAAAATAATTCAATTTTGTATTCGAATACGTCAGATAAGTGGTTTCCGGTTACTCTCTCACTGTTTTGAGTAGTTGTAAACATTGGGATTTTTTTTTACTTCACTTTTACGACTCGCAACGACTCGGTTGGCTACACATGTCTTAACAATACTGGTGTTAGTAAAAATACACTAATGAAACCTAAAAATACACGATCTGCATCCAATTTTTGTTGTAAAAAACATCAACATCGTCAGCTTAAACTTTTTACAAGACCTTTTAAAATTTTTACAAAGCCATCACCCCCCTCAACATTGTTTAGATGGCGCCGACCATATTTTCTTCATTGAGCCGATGGGGTTCCCGATATGATTCTCAATCATTTTTCAATCTCTAAACATCTAAATAATTAAAAATAAATGACTGATAATATACACTGCTACTTCTAGTATTGTTTAATTAGTATTAATATTAATAATAGTATTAGTAAATTTAATTCTAAACGAAACTTAATACTTAATTATAGTTAACACTAATAATAGTAATATTACTTAAAACTAATATCCGTTGCAGCAGGGCTACGTACATTTCAACTTTAAATTACTTTAAATAAATAAATAAAACTCATAACAATCAATAATTACAGTTAAATTACCTTAAAATTAATAAAGATAATAGTGTTGTAATCCTTTTATTTAATGTTTGTTGTTAAACATTTTTTGTTATATCTTACTCACCACCTTTTCTTCTTTTTACAAAGATGAGGACATATACATTTGAAAAACACTTAATTTTTTTTTACATATGTTATATTATAATTAAAAGAAATAAATCTCAATAATTAAAATTAAATAATATTACTAAGTAAAATAGACATAGAAATAATTACAAGAGAGAAATAATTACAAGAGATAAAAATTATATTTATATTTCATTGCAGAACTCTGAATATCTTCAATAACCAAATATTTGATAAGGCAAGGACAATGAAAAATGTTATGAATGACATTTTGAGAAATGTACATACAATAATACAAGTTATTTACTCAGAAATTGACACTAAAAATGTTATTCTTATTATCATTTAATGAGACACTTAAATCTTCAAATACTAATTGAATTTAATTTTAATTTGAAATTTCAGTAATCAGGCATAGAGGGTGTGCGATATTTCCAAAAATAATTTATTATAAGTTGCAATCAGTTTTATTTTAAAAGTCAAATACTTACCCTTCAAACATTTAAATGTAGCTATTTATTTAAAGTTACCATATAATTAATTAAAATACATTAGGGATGCAACTGTTTGTTCTGATTTGTATATCTATATATATATAAATTAATAATTTTTTTCAATAAGCCTTTAAATATATTTTTACAAAATTCAAAATCTTGATATACTTTTAACATTTCTTGTTCATTGTTTTGTAAATTGGATTGTGAATGTCTCCTGAAAATTTGATACCTTTATCTCTAAAATTAAAAAAGTTGTGAGGGAAAGAGTACAGAATTTTGAAATTTGGGTCACAAGTTTTTTAATAAATAATATAGGTTAAAATGATAAAATGCGCTGAAATTAATAAGGCATAAGGGATTACCATATTACCGCCTGGGCCTAATTGAACTAATTGCCATTTAAATTATGAATGATTCGTACCCCTCTTTGGTGGTGGTGTTCTACTTCTGCTTCGAGGCATTTTTTTTTGTGAGCACAAAACAATTAGTAAGCCATTACTGAATGATCATAGATGCTTGAAATATACAAATTTAAAAGCAATCAGTGTCAATAATGTTTCGTCGTTGTTAAAACGAAATTTTCAAAATCTTTTTTAAAAGAAACAAAATAATCGTTATAGTAAACCTTACTTCCGTTATAAATATTTGTATTAAATACTTTTAAGTGTCAGTTGGAGTAACAGCCTCCGTGGCCTAATGGATAAGGCATCGGCCTCCTAAGCCGGGGATTGCGGGTTCGAGTCCCGTCGGAGGTGTTATTTTTATCTTTTTCAGGCTTAAAATATTTATTTAGGAAACTGTTTCTTAAATTATCATTTAAATGCAGACTGATTGAAACAACATTATATTATTTTATTCACACACATTGTTTGTGTCTATAACACACTATTAATACAGACATACGAATAAGTTGTTTGTCCGTCGTGATCGAAGTAGAGCATGTCAATGAATGTCATGAATGCTCATACTAGTCATACTCCTCATACATTATTATTATCATTGTTGTCATTATGATTCTTAGCCAGTTGTGAGTTGTGTCATTTGCTCAGGGCCGGATTTAGACTTGATGGGGCCCTAGCCCTAAGCTATTTGAGATATGGGGGGCCCTTTTGAAGTCCAGATATTCTATGTCTATGTCAGTACCAAATATGAAGAAAAAATTACGGGGGCGTTTAAAATGACTAGGGTTTACAAATGACGAGTAAGAAAATGAGAGAATTGAATTAGTTAAGCCCGAGAAGCGCCCGCCACGTTTTTAGTCATATTACAATTACATCATAGTACTTGAGCATATAAGTGTGAAATTTTTATCAATCCAGAAAAATATTTTTCCTTCACAACTCTGAATTTTAAAATTATTTTCTTCTTTTTAGTCCGCTTATAAAAATGTAGTTTTAACAAATCTTTTTTTAAACTTCTATTTATTTAGTGTCAGCCTCCAGTTCACTTCTCCAAATCTCATCTACCTGTAAAGTAAAGTCTCCCCCAAAATAAATCCACATCACAAATATAATACAATACAAACTTATCACTCAAAAACACTGACGCCGAGGAATTAGGCATCCCTCTTGAAGTGCCCCTCGGGGCAGGCTCAACGTTTGCTGTCACCGCACCACGCCTCTGCTCTAGCTAAACTCCTGATTGATGAAATTTCAGTAATCATGCAAAAATACATGCAATACAAATATTATATATACTAGCGTAGTCTATCACCGGAAGTTTTCAAAATAAATACACATCAGATTAAACAATAACGTAATACAGAGCTTTCATTTATTTTATTTATACTTATGTGATTAGGGGTCGTCCATAAATGACGTCACGCGATTTTTGATCCTCGCCCCCCTCGTCACAAAAACTTAGACCCCCTCTCTAAAAATACGTCACAAATCTTTTAAACACCAAAAAAAAAGAGCCAAAAAAAAACCACACTTTATTTTCTATTTGAGAATAAGTATGTTTCAAATCACTTTTATTGTCATTTAAGTATTTATTATTTATTTAGTGAAGATCTACATTGTGATATCGTAACCTGCCCGTCAGTCAATAGAAGGATTTAAAAAAAAATACATTTTAAAAATGTTATTTTTTAAATATTTTGTTTCTAAACAAAGACGTTAACCGTGATTAATGTTTAATTTGTATGCATTAAAATAAAATATAATCTAAGGATGTTAACACAGTTCGTTTTCTGAAGGCCAGTTAAACGTTTTTTAAAAATGCTTCACGCGAGTTACGATATTACAATGTAGATCTTCACTAAATAAATAATAAATACTTAAATGACAATAAAAGTGATTTGAAACATACTTATTTTTAAATAGAAAATAAGTTGTATTTTTGTCAAAGATTTGTGACGTATTTTTAGAGGGGGGGGGTTAAGTTTTTGTGACGACGCGTGACGAGGGGGAGGGAGGGGTAAAAAATCGGCAAAAATCGCGTGACGTCATTTATGGACGGCCCCTTACCCTTTTGATGTGGCGTCACATTTCTTTAACCCCACTCCCTCCCCCTCGTCACCATCGTCACAAAAGTGTGACCCCCCTCCCCCCTAGGTGCGTGACGTCATTTATGGACGGCCCCTTAATTTATTATCATATTGAACAATTTTATGCGGAACGTTCGAAAAGAGTTATATTTGGTGTAGTAATTTTTGGTGCGCACTATTTATCAAATCAGAATACATCCAGAGCATTACATCCATTAGGCCTACGGGAATTATGTATGTTGATGATAAGGGGCCGTCCATAAGTGACGTCACGCGATTTTGGCCGATTTTTAACCCCCTCCCCCATCATCACACGTCATCAAAAAACTTAGACCCCCCTCCAATGTGACGTCACATAGTTTTAACACCCCCCACAAGCCGTATTTTCTATTTGAAAATGATCATGTTTCAAATCACTGTATTGTCATCTTAGTATGTATTTAGTGCAACGCTGCACTCTAATATCGTAACACGCGTGAAACCTTGTATAACGTCAGAAAATAAATTGTAAGAAATCGAATATTTAAATGGAACTTTTATTTAAGTAGCATGTTTAGACGTGACGTCACAATTCTTAAACTCCCCACCCCTACCCCTCGTCACAAATATGTTTTCCTAGGCGCGTGACGTCATTAGTGGACGGTCCCTAATGGAAGACATAAACCTTTAAAAAAACAACAACGTATTTCTTATTTAATATAATTAAGAGGAGATTATATTATAACTATAACTAATAAAACAAAAATTAACTCCCCGGGGGAGACTTCATTTCGTGATCCCAGCATTGCAGCCTAACCTCTAAAACAGTGGTGCATCTGATGACTTAGTGCCCCACGCTACAAATACTCGGGGAGGTTAGGGCGGCGAGTGAGTCCTATATAAGCTCAGACAATGTTGTATGGCACTGACCAGCAGGTGGAACGGGATGCCTAGGCGTTAGCCAATTCTCAAAGAGAGTAATATCAATGCTAGTAAAAGAACTTAACACTCATTGTCCCCAATCCTTGAAGTAATTTTTCAAGCCTCTCTAAACCAGGGTGGATAGCGAAGTCAATAGTGGGATCTAGCCCACATTAAGCCACAATAAAAATATTGATGAATGACTGTTGCTAAGAAGTACAATGCTGACTTGGAGAGGAGATGGGCGCCGCTAAGTCTACCAAGCCCCAAGAAAGCTCTAATGGAAACATTAGAACTCCGTACAACCATGCGGTCATGGGGACCCCAAAAAAAAACACAGGGTGAAGTGACCCAGGATTGCAAAAAGCTCATGTGACTCCCCTTTTTACAAAAAAGGAAACAAAACAGACTGGTA
This sequence comes from Ampullaceana balthica, assembly GCA_944989445.1. NCBI lineage: Eukaryota > Metazoa > Mollusca > Gastropoda > Lymnaeidae > Ampullaceana > Ampullaceana balthica. The sequence continues at coordinate 235,830 of CALYLW010000077.1, forward strand.
TTTAAAGATCTGCTTCACTTACAAATATTGCTTGTAAATTACTAGAGCACAAAATATATACATTAGTACAATTGTTAATCACTAGACAAATATAATGCTATGGGTCCACATCAACACGGCTTTAGGCTTATGAAAAACAGACCACGTTTAACACAATTAATAGGTTTAATAGATGATCTGTCAAAAGGTTTAGATAAAATAATAATCAAATGGATACATTATTATTATACTTCTCAAAAGCATTTGATAAAGTTCACTACTCTAGTTTAAATTAAAACAAATTTAAAAAAGAGCTGCCAGATTCATTAATGGAGAATATTCAAAGTTGACAAAAATAACACCATTAGTTAAATCATTCAAGCTAGAAACACTTAAGGATGGAAGACAAAGAGCAAAGTACATGTAATAATAATACATAAAGCAACAGACTGGTATGGTCTGTGGATGCAATAATCTTCTGTATAGAAGGAGCGTCCGTATAGATAAGACAAGATAATTAATTCTTAAAAACAAAGATAATCTTATACATGTACAACCCTCAGAAAGACATAGCGAATAAAAACAATTTTCTATTTCTGTATGCAATGCAAGAAGAAACACATACAAATTCTCGTTCTTCTCATCTGGAATTCATGCGTGAAATAGATAGCCTGATCAAACCAGGAAAACCAACACACTTTCAATATTTAAAATTCTAATAAAAATGCAAGACTAGACATAAATCATGGATAAGCGTCGAGCGCAATAATCTCTTGTATACCAGGTGTCATTAAAAGATCAGATAACATTTGAAGAAAACAAGTTGCTCTTGGTTCATTGAGATGAAAGACTATCAATTTATCAGGCTTTAAAGATCTATTTGAACATTACCAAAAGGGCTGCACATTGCAGTGTAGAAAGTAATTTCATATTTTGGATTTTAAATATTTTTGTTCTACTTTACACATTAAACTTAGGTGTAAATTATCTAACTTAATTAAAGATCATTTTTGCCTATGCCTATGTTGGTGTTTGTATTTATCTAACACATGAGAAATCAAATTTGGCAGAAAACAATTTGCTTTTACTGCATCCAGAATACTGACTATATTTTTGTCAGGCTTAAAAGATCTATTTGAACATGACCTAAAAAAATTTTTTACACATAGTAAGGAAAAAATTATTTAACATTCTAGAATTTTAAATGTTTTTGTATTTCAAGCACATAAACTTTAGTTGTAAAATTTCCCACCATAACAGTACAAATAAAATCCATTCAAAGTTCTTGAATCTTGAAAAAAGTTAACCAAGGAGCCCCTTCAGGTCTTAATCCATCACTATTTTGCATAAATTTGATTTTAAATAAAAAATTATAATGAAAGAGTCAAACAATTAATTTTTTTTTATTCTTAAAAACTTAAAATGAATCACATTTCTTCTAACAGAAACATACTATTTTGGAAAATAATAGTTGGTACATAGAAACATCATTTTTGTTCATGTGAAACCAAAGTTACAGATTAAGTGGTTTTATACATTTGTCCATTTGTATGCACTTTTGAGAAATGATCATTGGTGTAGCTATGATTGGTGTCATCTAAGTTTTTTCTCCCTTACTTCAAAGAAAATTACCTTGCATCGAGTTGATAATATTTTTTAAAATTTGATACCAGCACCAGACTCCCCCCCCCCTTTTTACAACCTATGCAATGCCAATGGTACGGGAATGATAATTCTCTTTTCTGCCACTTTTTCATTCCTTATTTATATTTACAATACTTGGTACACGGCATTAGGTTTGATCTTCAGTGACTCTATAATGTGAAAGCAATGTAAAGTAAATATGTGAATGTGCTGCAATGTTGCGAGAAGATTAGACCCACATGGGAATCTACATTTCAATGAAAGTTAATCAATATGCTCATGCATTAGTTTACCATTTCAGACAACATGTATTCAACTGGAAAAATGACAAAATTGGGGACATTTACTTGGGACCATTGAGCATTTGAGAAAGTTACTTAAAGACAGGGACGAAATAAATGTCTCATAACATCAAATATTTTGATTCATTGTAAAAAATTCCTTTTTAATGATTCAACATTTGATTCAGTGTATAAACATGATTCATGCCACAAATTAATTATCATACAATCTAATAACATAATTATTTGCATAAATTCTTAAGAAAATATTTTATTTACAATATTTAAGGTCAACATCATTATAGCTTGGAGTGAAATTTAACTCACTAAAAAAGGTGCTAGTTTAGTTACTTCAATAATAAATTTACATTACAAAATCTGAACTAAAATACAATTATAATTTATATGACATAAAATATTTATGCTAAAATATTTTGAAAAACCTAGCTAAGTTAAAAAATTAATCCACTACATAATTGTTTTAAGTCTAAAAATAACTACTAAAAATTTATAAAAGAAAAATAGACGACTTTTGGATTAATTTAATACAATTTTAATAACTAAAAGTAAAAAAAATTTGCACAATATTTCTATTGAGATTTGTTTAAAAAAGGATGAACATGTAGAATGGCATAATATGCCATGCAAAGTTTCATAAATTATATATTAACAAAGTTGTAACTTGATGCATTATTAATACTTAAAAGTTAAATTAAAATTAACTTGCCTAGTTAAAATATACAAAATTCACACCTGCATTTTAAATGACACAATGATATATGTTTAATTCAATACATTTTGAAAAAATCAACCTTTAATACTTTTGCTAAGTAAATTCTGAGGTAAAGAATGCTGACATCTGGCTGACTTTAAGGATCTATTGGTCTTTAAGTTTTCTGCTGGCATTGAGGAGTATGACTCAGATTGTAATACATTGCTGTTTGGGGGAAGACTACTTGCTGTGTCAACAGATTTTAAAATGAATTTCTCCAACAGTTGATTCACTTCATCTGGTGCCTCAATCATAACCATGTGGCTGGCATCTTTGACCACTTCCAGCTTGGAGTCAAATATTACCTAAAAAAATAAGTTTAGAAATGTTTACACTGTAAGCGTTTTTTTTAAAGATTTGATAAAATTAATTTTTTTACCATCCGGACCTCTCAATAAAATAAAAATGTCTAGGCCTGTCAAAAGGTACCCGGGAACCCGTTGCCGAGCAATTACCCGGGTAGTAAAATTGCACCCGGGTACTCATAAAAATGTTGCTGCAATGTCCTTACCAATGGTGGTCTTCTGTGCTCACATTTCGGCTCACAAACAATTTAACAAATAAAAACTTTTCGTTTGAAATATATGCTGTGAAATTCATTTAACATGAAAACGCTTTCCGGTACAAAGAAATAACACGGTCCCGGCAAAATTCAATATATTTTTGTACACCTTTTTTCTTGGAACATGAAACAAAAATCACCTAACACAAAAAGGTTTTGTTTCTTAGAATTGTTCAAATAAGGAATAAAGACTGCAACACCGAGATTTAGGAAGGGCAGAAAATGACAGAAATGACCTTGGCATTGGCTTTGAAATAGGGGCAAGTCTCGGAAAGTTTGGTTAATTACAACAGTTGTCAGCTATGAACTAGAAATAACCTGCTGTCTCATCATACGATCACCGCCCTTTATCTTTGAAAGACTTTGTTTAGCCCCCCCCCCAAAATAATAAAAATCACTTCGGCAACCCTTGACTCATTGTTTTTACACCACTGTACTATAGTAGTATTTCCATGTCATCATTTGCATTTCCATACTAAACAGAGAAGTACATGTATATATATTGTATAATGCTAATAGCGGGCATGACGGCGAAAACTTAAGGTGTTTCGAACGGGTAACCCTGGTACCCATTCAAAATTTAGACGGGTACCCGGGCAGCTTTTGTCAACAATATTGACAGCCCTACTGATGTCTTTGACAGCTTAGCCAAGGTTAACAATTGCGGATCTAATTTAAAACATATATTAATATAGCCACGTTCTATTTCTTTGGGAACTGACAATCAGTTTAATCTACTGCATTTGCTTAAATTTTTTCTTTGATCAATTACTTATTCGTGATGCTTTAAAACTTACTATGGCCTTTAAAAGGATTATTTGCAGGAGCAAAAACATACAATGCCAGTCGTCTCAGATACTTAAGATTATATTAAATCAAGCAATATAAAAAAAGTACAATTGGTCTAACCTGTGCCATGTCCTGTTCATCAGACAGTGACACTAACTGATCTTGAGCTCCATAAATAAGCAGGCATGGGCAAGTCACCCAATTGTGAAATAGTTCATCACCATCTGGCCAATCCTGTCCATTCATGATGTTCTGCAGAACATATGCTGGGATATTAAATGCCTCCTCTTTAGGAATAACTGGAGTTCGTTTCTTGTGAAATGCACCTCTTTTTTTTTAAAGAAAGTAAACCATGATGAAATACAACAAAAAGTCTACATGAAGGAAAGGTCAATAAATGGTTTATTTCTTAAATTATTATGCATAATGTCATTATTAAGTAAATCATAGCAGGTAAACTAATTTTTTTTTGTATTTTAAATTATGCACTAATGTTAAACATTTTTAAAAAAAATCTCAAAATGACAATCATGTTTATTGTTATCACATACATACTTGTGAAATCCACATACAAGACAAGGCTTTATACAGGCAAGCATGCAATAAGGTAAAGTGAAAACACCTGGTTGAGGTGCTAAAGGTGTGGGAGGTCCTCCACTGATTAGAATTAACTTATTCACACGTCTTGGGCGGTTTCTAGCCAAAAATGTTGCAAATGATGCACTGTAACATAGAAAAAGCTGATTATTTAATGAGCATAACTTATGGAACTCATATAAACAATTCACATTAAACATTAACAATTAAATCAAATTATAAGGATGACGTTAATGAAGTCTATGATGCATATGCCTATTGATAAAGAAAGCGAGTATTAGTCTATAAAATTCTTTTATATATAATAATTATAACAATTTATTTTTCAGTGTTTAGGTAAAAATACACAACTTTTATTGATTTTGATACACTTTGAATTCAAATTCTATGAATGAAATGGGAAACCAGTTTGATAACAATAAAATGACATCAGAGTGTAAGTAATAATAAATGTTAGTTATTCTTAACTAGCCTTAACAGTGCAAGTAAAACAGCAAAGCCTTATAAATTCAATACAGTCGGACCTCTCTAAGACGAACTTCCCTAAGTTAAAAACCTCCATATGTAGAATTAATTGTTAGGTCCCGGCCAAATTCTGCGCCTATTACGCCATTTTCCCTAACTCGAAAACTTCGTAAGTTGAATTTTTTTCCCCAATCCCTTTGAGTTCGACTTAGAGAGGTCCGACTGTATTTTCATGTTTTCTCATGAACTTCAGAAAATGCTGTTTATCAAAATTCAAAAAGCAAATTAACAGAAGTAAAAATTTTACATTAATAACAAATAGTGTTCAGATTTACCCATAAGAATGGCCGATAATGATATTTCTCCTTTTGCAATATTTATCAAAAACTTCTTCTAGATCTGCAGCTATTTCTTTGAAGTGATATGCCTTAGAATTTCTTGGGGCAAAGCTGAATCCATGACCAATCAAATCTGGTATAACAACTTCATAGCCAAGATTGGTAAAATACTCTGCTTGTGAACACCATACATCTGATGAACCACCAACTCCATGAATGAAAAATAGGACCAGATCTTTATCAACTGTATAACTCTCACTGGATGTTGAAGGGCCATCAACACTACTAGAATTGGAACTTTCTTTATGCTTTTGTTTCTTAAAAAGTTCTGGGTAGAATGATGCGTCATTGGGTTTAGTTCCTCTGGAAGGCAAACTTATAACCCCATTAGGATATCTGTTACTTTTATCCATTTCCATTTGGAAATTATTGTTTGGTGTAAGATCCAGATTAGTCCCATGGTTAAGTTCCTGAATTTTCACGGGTGCTATTTTCCCTTGATAATTGAGAGCTTTTATTTAATGTATTTTCTTGATTATTTATAAACAAGTTTTGGTTGCGAAGTGCAAGTTGAACACTTGATGCCGATCTGACTTGATCTGTAATATGTAGATGAGATGGGGATGATGTTATGCTACTGAGTGGGGATATTAAGGTCTTCACTGGTGAATTGAAGTTTGATCCTTTGGAGGAGTAATAATCAGATTGTGATTCTGATTTATACTCAGGAATATCTTCTGCTGCTGATTTTAAATTCTGTTGAGGTATTTTACTTTTACAATCCTTCACATGCTTTTTGGGCATTGACAGAGGACCAGATGAGGCAATGTTTTTTTTTCTATACTGAGAATATAGTTGCATCTCCTTTTCAAATTTGTCATCTCGTGGCCTTGGATTAAAATGCTGAATCCTCAGTCTACGAGAAGGACGAATCTCAATTAAGGAACCAATACTCTCTGCTGGGCCAACCCGCTTCTGCCTCCTACCAGACATGAGGCCAAGATTTAGTAGAGGAAAAGACGGTCATCATTCCTAGAACAACAATAAATAATTTAATGGAGGAGAACATTTTATATATGGTTTAATAATGTTCAGTAATAAAAAATAATATTTTAATATGTATACACACCCACAAAAATATGAAAACTAAATTTGATAACGCTGGCGGATACTCAAACCCTGCAAATTGATTCCAAATGGTGATTAAAAACAAACTTGAATATAAGGTGATCGTACATTTTTTTATTTCTTTACTGTTGACAGAAAAATGTTTTACTCTTTCTGTATGGATCAACAAAGAATTAGTAAATTGTCTAATAAACACTGTTAACATTAAATTTGCAACTGTGTAAGTGTAGTATTAAGGTAGAACATGCAGTACTTTTTTTCTAGCAGAACACACCTGTTACAGCGTTCCGGCACCTTTTTCCACATTCTTTTTTTATATAACTACCTGGAATGTTTGGTCTAACTGCATTTGTGTTCAATATGTGTTCCGGTACCAAAAGCACTGAGAACATGAATACACTAAAATAGACAATAGAGACACCTTTGGAGTGCGTGAGTATATGGAAATCCCCCATCTGACTAATCATAGTTCTTGTTTTACTGCTATTTTCATTGACCTCTATATCAAATTTGCAATATCAAAACAAAATTATGATTAAATGAGAAAATGAGAATTAAAAAATGTTTGCATTTTAGTTTTATCAGGCAACCCCATTATTTGTTTATAACATTTTTGAGTTTTAGATTCTGCTAAAAGGCGAGTATAAAATACGGTAAATAATCTTTAGGCGGTTAACTTGTGTAAAGAATAAATTACCATAAGAACATTCAACAAGTACTATCGAGTAGTGTTGTATTCTAAGATTTACAACAACAATGCTCATATTCATATGACAAATGCATAGAGCAATAATTATAATGTAGTGAATGTAATGGCATGGCAATACTCTAATAATGATTATACTTGGTAATGTATCATATTTCCGGGTTGGAGGGCTTTTGACACAACTTTTTTGTTCAACTCGCACTTTTGGTATTATTTATTAATAAAATAACATTCTATTATTGATGTCAATATTATTTTTTACTTAAATTGATACTTAATTATTTCAACCCACTTGCAAATAAAACAATGGTAAATTTAACAACAGAAAATAGCTTAATAATAAGTAGAAATAGAAAAGAATATGTTTAAAGCTGAAAAAAGAAAAACATATTTTGACAAGAACAGTTCTCTCCTAATTATAATAATTTGGTTTAGAAGTTTCTGATAGGTCTTGACAGATATAGCCCTGTCCCTCTGCTGGGAACAGGGCTATATCCCCCAAGACCTAAAGGATGCAAATATAGTGACACTATATAAAAACAAGGGTGATAGAAGTGACTGCAATAACTATCGCGGCATCTCACTCCTTAGTATTGTAAGAAAGGCCTTCGCCCGTGTCATACTAACACGTTTACAGAGTCTAGCATACCGTGTCTATCCAGAATCTCAGTGCGGTTTCCGGGCTGGTCGGTCTACCATAGACAAAGTGTTCTCCATACGGCAGCTCCAAGAAAAAAGCAGAGAGAAACAGATGCCACTATACATCGCCTTTGTGGACCTTACGAAAGCTTTTGATTTCGTCAGTCGCAACGGGGTATTGCAAATCCTGGTAAAAATCGGCTGTCCCCCACACCTACTCGCCATCATCAGACAGTTCCATAAAAATATGCAGGGCACAGTGCAGTTCGATGGAGCTATGTCAGAAGCCTTTCCAGCCAGCAGCGGAGTTAAACAAGGTTGTGTACGTGCACCAACATTGTTCGCAATATTCTTCTCTGTACTGCTTCGATACACATTCAAGGATAGCAGTGATGGAATCTGGTTACACACCAGAGCTTATGAAGGACTTTTCAACACTGCCCGCCTCCGAGCCAAGACCAAAACGACAGATATCCTAATTCGTGAGCTACTCTTTGCGGATGATGCGGCATTAACAGCACACACAGAAACTGGTTTGCAACAACTCGTGTCAAGCTTCTCCAATGCCTGCAAAGAATTTGGTCTGCAAATCAGCTTGAAAAAGACAAACATCATGGCCCAAGACATACAACCTCCTCCTACCATCAATATCAACAATGAAAACTTGGAGGTTGTGGATAGCTTCACCTACTTGGGTTCCAAGGTCTCCAATACATTGGCCATTGAAGAGGAAATAAACAGTAGAATTGGCAAGGCGGCTGCCACAATGGCTAAATTAAGCAAACAGGTCAGGCAAAACACCAAGTTAACAGAGAAAACCAAACTGTGTGTCTATAGAGCCTGCGTCATTAGTACACTGCTATACGGAAGCGAGGCATGGACCACTTATACATCCCAAGAGCACAACCTTCATAGCTACCACTTGAGATGCCTGCGATGCATCCTAGGCATTAAATGGCAAGACAAAGTGCCTAATACTGAGGTCCTAATGCGTGCCAATACCCATAGCATGTTCTCAATCCTTATTGAAAGACGCCTGAGATGGCTAGGACATGTTAAAAGAATGAGCCCTGGCCGCATCCCCAAGGACCTCCTATATGGAGAATTGGCATCGGGAAAGAGAAAGACAGGTCACCCACGTCTGCGATTTAAAGATGTCTGCCAAAGGGACATGAAAGCAGCAAGAATACGCACCAGCGACTGGGAGTGTAAGGCAGAAGACCGATCTATGTGGCGCACAGTTGTCAAAGAGGGCGTAATAGTAGCCGAGGAGCGAAGGATGGAGGAGGCTACAGAAAGAAGAGCTTTGAGAAAGGCCAAAACATTTGGAAGCACAGAACTCGTGTGTAAAAGCTGTGGTAAAGACTGTCACTTAAGGATAGGACTGCACAGCCACTCGAGGAAATGCAACCCAACTCAACAGTGATGCAACATAGTCTCGCGTGACGGAAGGATGCCGATGTGTGTGGTTTAGAAGTTTCTGATAGATCCTTGGCAACATCTTCCATTGCTTACTTTAAAAACAGTACGTTGACTTTAAGTTTGATGATGCCGGCGCTTAAGTTAGTACTTGCCAACTTGCTGAAACCCCATCATCCATCCACACCAAAATTTTATTTTTTCATTTGTAAACCAAGAGAAAATAGTGAAATGTGTCTTCAAAAATATTTAATCATTATTTTAAATTAAATTTAAAATTTCTAAAATTAAAATACTTACCATTTTCACCCATCAACTTCTTACCTAGATGATATTTTAATTGAAATTTATTGTTTTTTATTATTATTTTACACTATAAAAAGCAGTCCTGGCTTTTTTGTAATAATTAGTAATATGGATGGTATTCTTAGGTGATCTAGTTGATCAAAATTAAACATGACTGAACCTTGCTCTTTACACAGCATAGAAAATATGCATTAAATCAAATTACACTCGAGACAAACTATTTTACTAGTGAACAATGGGTAAAAATACCGGCACTCCTGTCAACGGCAGTCCCAAAATCAAACATGCCTAAGAATGCCTAGAATCATATTATTTATAACTTGTTTAGCTTTTCTTGGCTAAAATCTAATATATAAATACGTAATTAACACAATTAAATGCGTATTACACTTAATTAAATCTGTAATTCACTTCCTTAGATGGCAGGAACAGGAAGACCTCCTGCACCAACGACAATTCCTCAGAATGTGTTACCAATTAATGCATTACGAATATTTCAATGAATGCCGAGGGAAATATAGGACAACATGAACGACAGAATGGTTTGGTTAACTTGGCTGGCTGAACACTGATTAATCCGCAATACAAATGACTGTGTCAACTGTCACATGCCCATGTCGCTAGTACAACGAGCAGAGGCACCCGAAGGATTTTCTTGGAAATGTCGTCAATGCAACACACTTAACATGCGGACAAGTGAGCGTACTGGCTCATTCAATGTTAACAATTTTGTTGTAATAAACCAGGTTTCGTCATTAAACTAACTTTTTGTTGTGAAATAATTATTTTACTATTGTGTATTTTAGCTGAAAATATTAGGCCATATACAAAATAGTAATGTTTGATTTTGGGACCGCAGTTGACAAGATTGCCAAAATACTATTTTAAAAGTATTAAAGAACATAAGCTGAAAATTTGAATATTATATCTTAAACTTATCTTATCTTCTTATCTTATCTATATAGACGGTCCTTCTATGCAGAAGACTCAGAAGATAATTGCGTCCACAGACCATGACAGATGATCTGTTGGCAAGTGATGCAGCGTTCACAGGCCACGGCTTTGTGGGTTTCACGCATTACCTAGCCGCCTAACTAGTGTTAGGTAACCATTCGGAGCTGGGTGACTCAGGGATGCCCTAGGCCCCGGGAACAAATCCTTGCCTTCACATGGATTTGAACCCGTGACCATCGGTACAACAGTCTCAACAGTCGAGCGCGCTGCCACTCAACCACTGCGTCCCAACTTAAATTGATATCATATACCTGTTGCCTACTTACAAAGTAAACAGCACCAATAAAATGAAGGGAAAGTCTGGGGCTGGAGAAAAGGGGGTGGAGGAATAAAGTTTAAGTGTCCATGTCAGCCAGAGCTTGTTTAATTTTAAAGTATGAGTTAATTTTGAGTATGTGGCCAGTCTATACATTATACATACCATTGATATAAGAAAATAGCGTAAATAGTACATTACTATTGCCATATTACTATTACTATCATACTATTAGTATTACTATCAGTGATTCAGTGATCAGTATCATATTATTATATATAATTATATTATATTATATAATTTGAATTTTGAATCTACTAATAAATAAATAATATTAAATGAAATGAATTGTGTCTCAGTCTAACTAAAGCTATTACTTAAAAATGCTTAAAAAATATTTTCAGACCACAAACTGAGTAATAGTAAAAAAAATTTCTTTACCTGTTTAAAACAATCTTGCAAAACTTGAACAATCAGTCAATGAAAGGGATAATACAACACTTTATTTTTGTAAATTTGGTTGTTTACTCATCTCTAAGATACAGTCTAATGGCGACGTCCAAGCTTCCGTTTACACTCCCCCCTCCCCACACTCTCCCCGGTATTTTACTGAAAATGACAAAATCGGCAAGAGAGCTTTAACTAGTTCAAATTTACAAATCTATTCAAAGTGTTGAAGGTTCTATTACCTTGTTTTTTCTATGATAATTGGGAAATGGAATTTCATATACATTTGCTTAAAAAAGTGGTGATATGGATTTGGGGCTGTCCATAAATTACGTCAACAATTTTTTTTACCTCCCCCCTGTCAACAACGTACTAAACTTCCAGAGACCCCCCCCCTAAAAAATTACGTCAACATTTGACCCCCCCCCTTAAAATAAATAAATAATAAACATAAATTTGTTATGAATTAAAAAAAATAATTAAACTTTTAACTTAAATGACGTCAAGCTATTTTGGCCGATTTTTCACCCCCTACCCACTCGTCACAAAAAGTTAGACCCCCCTCCAAAAATACGTCACAAAGCTTTGACCCCTCCACCAAAAAAAAACCAACAAAAAACCACCTTATTTTCTATCCACTAGATATATTACAATACGTCATGTGTATCGTAATTTGTACGTGTACGTGTCGAACATATGCCCACTATTGAACTGGTTCCTTCCAGAAAATGCATTTAAAAAAAAATTTGACAACTATGTAGATTTCTTACCTACGTACTATACGAAGACACGTAAATCCACCCTACTTTCAGTTATATTGACACGAGTGACAATAATCTTAATCCACATGACTTGACTGTATCAAGTATCCTTCTGTGATATTTCAAATTAATGCCTTAAAAACTGAGCTAAGAAGAAACGTTGTTTTGTGCTCCTCTCGAATTGCGATGTCAAGAATTTGATGCATTCGATAAAGTTAATGAATACTTGAATAATTTTAAATGGGCTCATTTATCAATATATCTAAAATGGTCAAGGGCGTTGACTAAAAACCAATCGAATAATTGTAACAAACTTAAAACGTTTATAATTCTATTAAATAGACCCCCCCCTTCCTTTTGTGACGTATTTTTAGAGGGGGGGGGTCTAACTTTATGTGACGACGCGTGACGAGGGGGTGGGAGGGGGTAAAAAATCGGCCAAAATCGCGTTACTTTGGACTAAAGTTACATACTTTAATTTTAAAGATGTACATGTACCAAATTACAGTGGTACATCCATACTCCATATACGTCTTCTTTTGTTAAAAGTCCAACGTGGTATACGTTCTATTTTGACGCGAGGCAGTTTGCTTAGGGGCCGTCCATAAAGTACATCACGCTCCAGAGGGGGGAGGGGGTGTAAGAAAGTGTGACAGTTTGTGACAGGGGGGAGGGGGGTGTCTGGCCAAGTGTGACGTCACGCTGTTTTATATTAAATTTTGAATATTTTGTTAATAAAAAACAACATTTTTGTTCGAAAGTGTGACGTACTTTAGGGGGGGGGGTCCAAGATGTGTGACAGTTTGTGACGAGGGGGAGGGGGGTTACAAATGGTCAAAAATAGTGTGACGTACTTTATGGACGGCCCCTTAGTATACGACCTTTGTTTGGAATACGACCTGCGTAATTTTGGCCGATCCCCCACCCCCTCGTCACAAAGTCAGACCCTCCCCCTCTTAAAACATGACGTCACAAAGCTGCGCCACCCATCAATGAAAGCCGTATTTCCTATTTGAAAATTAACATTTTTAAATCACTTTATTGTCATTTAAGTTTGTATTTAATGTGAGGTTGCACTCCAATATCATAACACGCGTGAAACCATTTAAAATGTCATTAAATACATTTTAAGCAATCAAATATTTTTAAAAAATTTAAATGTTCGCGTTTTTTTTTGGTTGTTGATGTGACGTCACAGTTCTTAAACATCCCCTCCCCGGTGCGTGACGTCATTTATGGAGGGCTCCTGCCTATGATGTTGCGAAAACAAAGATCAGGTGCATTAGAGCACGTTGAAAAATCGCCTTTGATCTGAATTATTAACAGGAAAAAAAAAGTTGGTATAAAGTTCTTTTTTATTTATGTACTTTCGTATTAAGAAGTGTTTAAATTATTTTATACAAATACGTCAATAAATGTATAATACGTAAAAAACAAAATGATATTTTTTTTCATGGGTACGGATTAATAGTTTTCCCTCTATTTCTTATGCAGGAAATACGTTTGATATATGTCCAATTTTGTTTAAGTCCAAGGGTCTGGAACGAATTAAGGACGAGGTACCACTGTATTTACCTAAAATGACTAATCATTGTGTCAGTTCTATAGTGTCCAGCTTCTCAGCGATGTAAAAATTTCGCAAAACTTCCTGCTTCATATTGACAAAGGAGGAAGTGGCTTTTAATTTTTGTGAAAAGATTTGTTATTTTTTAATTAAGATAAATTAGTGAAATTTTTCATTTTTAACTTTACTATTGGGATTTAATACGGATTTACTGCAAAGCTAAATATACTATAAATATTGACATTTCGAATCCCGGACGAAAAAAAAGAGAATTTTCATGTGTTTGTTGTTGCATACGGAATAGTGTTTTTATAACTATGTCTATCTGAGGGTTGTTTAAAAGATTGTCTTTGGTTTATACCATGAATACTTGAAAGACTATTCTCTCAACGCAGGCACAAGAAAATGGTAGAGCTGTTAAGTTTGTAATAAGGTCTTATAACTTGAATACTTTGGCTCATTCAAGCTGTTTTAACTTGTACCAGATTTCTTTAAACAGATGGCACCGCAGCAGTGCCAGCTTTCCATTCAATGGGATAGTATGATAGAGGTATAGATATCATAGTGTAAAATGACAGAACGGCTGAAAAACTGTTGTCACCTGATGCTTAATTTTATTTGTGAAAAATCGAATTTATTTAGGATATTAATTGCACATATTTAGTAAATTGTGTACTTAAACATCGTTTATTTACTTTTTAAAAGAAAAACCTAGATTATGGCTCTTTTTGAAATAACAAACCTAGAAACCTAGACAAAGTCGAAAAAACCTAGATCTAGGTTGAAAAACCTAGCGCTGGCAGCACCGATGTCAATATGATCTAGAAAACATCATTGCTGCATACAATATTAGAAAAATTAATAGCTTGAGAGTCAATCATGTATGGCCTAAAATGCCCCAGAGCAGGGTTGCCAGATTGTAATTTGGGTAAAAGGCCAAACCGACTGCCAAAAAAGGCGGACAGACAGACACGAAAGCAAGTATATAATAAAATATAGATCAACTAAAAAGTTCAATAATTTATAACGGTACATTCGATCGATCTGAAATTTCGATACAATGCATTGTCATCCAAGATCTATCTGTGGTAAAAATTTTGAGATCTCTAGGACCATCAGAAGTGGTTTAATTTTACTTCGGTATATTTGAAAAATTGTGGACAGACAGGAACGAAAGCAAGTTAATAAAATCGTGGTAAAAAACAAACCAGTAAAAACAAAGTTTTTGACTATAAATCCCTTATATATGAATCATAATTAAAAGTATTGATCATCTTCAAACGTGACAAACATTTACAGACTGTATCTGCATTAACTCCTTCTGTATAACCGGGGGGTGGGGTGGGGGGTGGGAGAGGTGAAAGGTCTGGTCACCGATCGCTGGACCGAGCTCAGCGTGACACGTAAAATGTAAACAAAAGCACGCATGTACTTCGATGGGTTGCGTCAACGCGCGAACTGAGCTCTCACGTGAAAAAAACAATAACAAACCGTGAATTTGAATTACATACGTTATATAAGGATAAACTAAAAATGCATTAATTTAATTACGGTACGTTCGATCGATCTGAAATTTTGATACGTTGCATTGTTAGGTGAGACGGGTCCATGTGCCAAATTTCAGCTCGATCGGATCACGGAAAGTGGGTTATTTTTTACTTTTGTTTTTCCGCCCTCCTGAACGACCGACCGCGAACCCAAGACAGAGAGACATAGAGAGACGGCGGTGAAGCTAAGATAAGGGATTAAAAAAAAAGAATATGATGGTCAAAAAGACACACTAATCTAGTATTAATTATTTTACGTCATTCGCACAATCATAAAAAATGAAATTGGATTATACGCTAAATTCATACAAACTGGTTTTAAGCTAAAAATAATAAGAATGAACAAATAACATGATCATTTGACAGACGTGAGTGTAAGTATTATTAAAAAAAAATCAATATACATAATTTGCAATGTATGTCACGTCTGTCTGTCCCGTCTGTCTGTTCGTGACGCTACTAATTTAATAAAGAAGCGCACCAAATTACTGCACCAAAAATAACTCATTTCGAACGTTCCGCATAAAATTGTGCAATATGAAAATAAATGAATAAAATAAAAGTAAATAAAATAAATGAAAGTTCTGTATTACATTATTTTTATTCTGATGTGTATTTTTTCAAAATAAATAGATTTCAACTGAAATGTATTTATTTTGAAAACTTCCGTCATTTTTGACGGACAATACACTAGTAAATAAATAAAACAAAACCAAAATTATTACATTTAATCGACATTTGTGAACAATATACACAAACTTCAAAGCTAATAATAAAAAGAACATAGGCACTAATAAACTTTAGGCAGCATTTACAACTAAAGGATAATTGTTTAAAAGAGTTCTTACAAATATGTAAATCAATGATGGAATTAAATAAACCCATAAGTGAGACAACGTAAATCAAATTTTAAAGATATGTCCTTTTAAATTCACTATGGAAAATGATTACTTCTTCCTATGACTGGTGTTGGGGCAATATGATTCAATATGTAAATGTAGGTATATTGAGACTTGAGAAGAATGTATCTTATCAGCTATTTGTTAATTCTTCGTTAATTTAAGACAGCTTATTGGACTTGAAAAAGGAAAACAGTTTCGTAATTTTACTATTCTAACAATTTTTAATACATGCACTTTTTTAATTCTCTAATTCTCACATTGACAACTCAACTCTCCACCTGAGTCAGCTGAATTCTCTTGTTTAATGCTTGGGGGCCTTTCGTAATGGACGACACTCACTTAGGGAAGGGGGGGGTCCCCACTTTGGTGACGATGCGTGACGAGGGGGGGGACCTTAAGAATTGGGACGTCACGTCAAAACACAAAAAAATCAAATTTCCACTTAAATATTCGATTTCTTACTATTTATTTTATAACGTTTTACATAGATTCACGCGTGTTACGATATTAGAGTGCAGCCATACACTAAATACATACTTAAATGACAAAAAAAGTGAGTTGAAACATGCTCATTTCCAAATAGAAAAGACCGCTTTTAGGACGGGGATGTCACAGCTTTTGTGACGTCATATTGGAGGGGGGGGGTCTAAGTTTTTGTGACGAAGTGTGACGGGAGGGGGTTGGGTTAAAAATCGGCCAAAATCGCGGAACGTCATTTATGGACGACCCCTATATTGGATATATTTTTGATGCTAATTTTGTCTTACTGCTAGCTAGAGTTTAATTATTAAGCGAAGATTTTCGTTTCATAACGCAGACAGCGATCGTAAATTATACTCTACACTTGGTCAGGAATGGAAAGGTTCGGTATTCAGGGGAGAGCTGCTACTCAAATTAATTCACCTAAAAATGTATTTCCCAAAATTGCATGACTTAATTTAGTTTAACTCCTAAAAAATGTAACCCTTGATACATTTATTTGTTTTAAAAAATCTTCAATAATCTTAGTAGGTACGAGAGTCAGTGTATGAAGCAGAGGCGTCACTAGGATTGGTGTTCCCCCAGTGTGGCAGTTCATGATGTTACCCCCCTCACGACTAACCCCATAGATCTGCTCCGAGTCTGCCAGTGCCAAGTAACATGAGCTTAGAACCAATTTTACATTTTGGTGTAACTCCTTGTCATGGTGCGGTCAGCACCACACGCATCTCCCCCTAGTGACGCCTCTGTTATGAAGGCCACCATTTCAATAAACCGTGTTTTCAGTCACATGCTGGACAGTTTAAAACCCCTTTGTTAACACTCGTCGCACTTCGATGGCCATGGAATGGACTTTCGTGCTGACCTGCTTAACTAAAGCATTTCCATGAAACTGGAGCAAACCAGTTGTGTTTTGTATGTAAACATGATGGAAAATTTGGATTGAGAAATCTATTGCGTGACTATTTGCTGAACTTTACACTCTGTCATTTCATTGGTCGCTGTAAAATAAGCGGGCTAACTCGAAACGGATATACGGCCAGTCAGTAAACTCAGTATCTCATCCACCCCGAGAAGCGGTTTGTTTGGGAGTTGTTGAGTCCATGTACACAGCTGATCGGATTCCGTCATCCTCATTTTGCTAAATACAAAGTTCTAAGGTAAACTAATGTTGTGTTTTTATGTTACTATATTTTGACAAACTCTTGAGTGATGATCCAGAGGAATAGTTCGGATTTTTTTTCGCTCGTGGTTAATGTACAAAATTGCCACCCCCACATTAAATTTATATCCTTGTTCACTAATAATATTGTTGTGATATACCCGTTGTTCTGCGACGTCTTGTCAGGCACAGGCCTATTCACACCCTGTTTTAATAACATATATTTGTTTATCTAAAATCCTGATTGCAGTCTCACCCATTTTTGTCCGTTTCATTCCCTTATTATATTGTTATGTTGTAGGCCTAACTTGGGCATCCGTCGACGACGATGAATGATTTCTGCCACTCTTTCTCCCAGTTATTTGTTGTGTTTCTAACAACGAGATTGTTGTCACACATCATCGCATATGAAACCGAGGTCAAACTGCTTCTTAAAAAAAAATTGAGATCCCCTTTTTCCCCTGTATCTCTGAACTTTTTTAAAAAATAAAAGCGGGTGGGGGGATGTGTCACACGATGTGTTCCCCGTGCGAATGAACTTGGTGACTTTTGAGTGAATAGCATTTTTTAAAAGAGTTACTTGAACGTTTCTTGTGTTTAGTCAAAGTTAGACAGGATGATGTGTCTAGGATTTCATCATGGCAATTTTTTGTGGGCAGGTGTCTGTTATGTATTTGTTTCCAATTTATTTCTTTAAAAAAAACCTAAGAATATTTATTTGACTTATTTTTAGCATCATAAGCCCAATCTGTAACCTTATGCTAAGAATAGCTTGCTTTTTTCTTTTATTAAGTACCTAGTACAAGTTCGGTAATGGTTTA
This sequence comes from Ampullaceana balthica, assembly GCA_944989445.1. NCBI lineage: Eukaryota > Metazoa > Mollusca > Gastropoda > Lymnaeidae > Ampullaceana > Ampullaceana balthica. The sequence continues at coordinate 254,409 of CALYLW010000077.1, forward strand.
TCTTCTAAGCTCTGATGTCTTTTTTTCATAGCTCTCCGAAATGTATATCCCCTAAAACAGTTGTTTTTTCCTTTGCAGAGAAACAAGACTAAAGCCAAAGCATTCATCCCATGCATAAGTCATCAGCCATGGTTCAATACACAAGTTTAAGGGTTTGGCATATGTTTAGATATCAAAACAAACTGCAGAAGCAACAAAAGCAAAGACAATTAAATTACACCTTTAATGGATAACACGTCATCTATGTCACTATACTGTTGGATAAAACTTAATGGAGCAAGCAATCGCGACTCCAGTTTGAAAGCTTTATGAAGCCAAACTGACGATGTTGTGGACAGTTTGCTCTGATGGATCACCGCATTCACTGGCCTCTTCTAGAACATCAAGAGAAGTCCAAGTTGTCTTACTGCCACGGGTGTAGCTGAAGATGTCAATGTAGTCAGACGAACACTGGAACAGATGTAGATGTTAACGATGTGTGGCTGTCCCTTTTGTAGCTGTAATTGCCCAAGCTGCGTTGGCATTAATTCAGGTAAGATTCACTTTTTTTATTTACCTTCCCGCGTATCATTTTATTTTTATAACATAATACGTTCTGCAACACCTTATAACTTAGGTCAGGTGTGGGCAAACTTTTTCTACGAGGGCCGCATTGAAAACTTTATTGTAATAGGCGGGCCGCATATAATTCAATTAAAATTGACAACTTCTAAATTTAAATTAATGATAATTACCATGTACATGTAATTTTATTTCACTTTCACACTCTATTACATATGTACATTACATTTTAAAATACAAATTGAAACAGTTTCTAATTTCATAATAAGATTTTATTATTCATTATTATTTCAACAAATGTTTGTTACCTGTCATAATAACTATGGAGAAGTTGGAACATAATTAACATTTAAGCTTACCATAGATTACAATTATAATAAATGAGAAGTATGTAACTGTTTACACTTTCGGATGATGTTCTTGAACCGTGGAACAAGTTTACTTGTGATTCCCATGACGGCATTCAAATTGCAGTCAGTCAACATCGATCGTTTCTTCGACTTGTTTATTTTCATGCAAGAAAAAGCTTGCTCACAGATGTATGTGGACCCAAATATTGACACAAGTTTTGCAGCAAAGGTTTTTAGTGTAGAAATGCTACTGATGACAAACATCCATAAAACTCCAACAAAAGAAATGACTTGAACTTCTCTTTCATGTCATAATCTGCTTCTAGGTCCAGCATCTCCTGTATATCCTCTGGGGCTGAATCAGCTTTTGCACTAAATGGTGAACTGATGATATTGAAGAGTGGTTCCAAGGTTATTGAAGTCTTGGAACCTCCTTTCAAATTCCACGACCAAGTCATCCAACTGAGCCTTGTACTTGTTAGCCTTTTCACTAGAAATGGTTTTCTGTTTCAACAAAGGGAAATGGCAAAACATGTTTTCACCTCCTTGCCTGGAGAACGGGAGAGCTTTGCCTGAAATGATTTAACATACACATAAATTTCATGTGCAAACAAGATATTGCTCTGAAGTTCGACATTCAACTTTTCCATAATGTCAATGTTATCATGAAGTCTGACTTCCACTCTTCATTAAAAATGTTAGTAACAAAGTCACAAACAAACCCTTGATCTCCAGGAACATAACTATTTCTTCCTTGAGATCCCACACTCGCCTCAATATCTTGGCCAGGCTCAGCCAGCGGACCCTGCTGTGGTAGATATAATATTCAGTTTCCAAATCTTCAAGCAGTGCCTTGAACTGCCTGTGGTTATAACCTGGCTCTGATGAGGTTTATCACACTGACAACTGGGTCAATAACATGCTTGATATTCAACGCAGCTTTGCACAGACTTTCATAATGGATGAAATAGTGCAGAGGTAAGAGTGAATGGTCAGCACTCTGTTGTTACACTTGCTATCTTGTTCCACACCAAACCAGTTCTTTCAATACATTTTTAAACAGCATTGAATAAGTCCTGGCCTTTAGTTGTGTCTTTGAGTGGCTCAACACTAAATAATTCTTCGGTATGTAGCCGTGTGGAGGCTTTAATTTAAGACAGGTCATAAAGGTGGGGCTGAAACAGTTGTATTTTTAACAGTGTTTATTCAGAACATTGGAACTTTAGTTATCACGCTCACTTCTTTCTTTCTAGCTCATAAAACTGTCATTCTCTCTCTACTTCCTTTCTTCTCTCATACCACCTAGTGCATCTCTGTGCGATGCACATAGTGCGGCGCTGTGTGGGTGTGCACACTACCACATTATTAACAATCAATATCTCACCCAGACCAGGGGCAGTGTGTTACTGGCCCGCTGGTGTTGTGAACTCAAGTCACCTCGAGTGAACTCCAGTCACATCGTGGTCTGGAGTGAACCTGCAGTGACCCGTGCCGTTCACTAAACCAGACTGCTTAGGCTTAACTCTAGCAGACGGCTACAGGTAAGCTCAAGTCGAGTGTTTATTTCCCGTATAAATACCCACAAAAGTGCTGTATCCTGTACATCGGTACTTCGTCCAACGCAAGAGAGTACCACAAAAAGTCTTTGCTTGCATCACGAAGTTGGTCCATCAAATTGACGCTAATTATTTCAAAACGCCTGACTACAGTTCTCCTTGATAAAGAAATTCTATCAAATTTTTTTTAGCTGTTCGTGACACATAATTCTTGCTGCACCTGACAAGCATTCCTTTATAAACTCGCTGTCAGAAAAATACCTTTTCCGTTTACAATCATATGGGACAGTACACAACTGGCCTCGGTTGCAGCATCCTTATATAATAAAAAGCTAAGTTCTGTGCCGTCATCTATAGCGATTGGTCTCTCAAACACACATGACTCTTACAGCCAATCATATTAAGTTTACACGGACATTCAAAACAAGTTATTTTTGGTGCAGTATTTCTTCCAAGACTTTATTTTGAGTTATGCGCGTTGGGATTTATAGTCAAAAGCTCTGTTTGTACGAGTTATTTATTTTAATTATAATGAATAGTATTTTTGACATGATGCACATGTATGCCGGTCGAGACGGCTGTTGGAAAGGAGTTACAACATGGCACCGAACGGTGGCGGAACGTCCTTGGACGGGCTTGGTTGCTCGTCTTGTATAAAAGACTATTTGCTGCTTCTCTAAATTATTAACCAACTCCTGGAAATTCCCTTTTCTCTCTTCGTTCGTTAAATAGTGCCCGAAATCAAAATGTGTTGGATTTTTTAATTAAAAAAAAAGTTGTACTCCTTAAAGACGATCACACACCCAGGCACAGCAAGCAGACTGCTTTGCTGCCAACGGTTATGAAGCAATATTTAGCAGTCCATTCTTCATTAAAAACACGAACTTCGTCCTAAATCTTTCTTTTTTTTTGGCAGCACTTATGGTTGAATCAACGTCAATTCATTTTTAAATTACAAGTTTTAAGAAACTGCCAATATGTAAATTCGTAAACAAAAGCCACTTACAGTTGAGCTGAAATGCAGTTTCGAACAAGGATGTTAACAATTAATGACTAATGATCATAAATCAATTATGTAGCCATAAAACCAATTTAATATTCCTAGATTCGAATCAATCAAATTCTGTTAATACAATTTTAAAAATAAAACGAAAATGCTAAAAAAAGAAAATTAACATCGTCATAAGAACGCAACATGTATATGACGTAGTTTTCACACCCCTACCTTAGGTAATGTAGAGGAATTGCACTTACTGCACCAAGTTCATTAACTTCACCAAATCAATCAGTTTCTTCCCCATCAGGGGATATAACAAATATACCCCATTAGTGCATACAACAAAATATAACTCAATAGTTAATACAATACAACAAAATCTACCTCACTGGTGAATATCACTATATATAATTCTACCTAACTAGTTTATACCACGCCTCTAATATATCTACCTTTACTAGTGGAAATAACGAATCTATCTCAGTAGGGCAGTCAATATTGTTGAAAAAAGCTGCCGGGTACCAGTCCAAAACTTGAACGGGTTCCCTGGTAGCGGCGTAGCGTGGGTATGTGCAGCTCGGGCCAGAACCCAGATCTAACGCCCCCCCCCGGAAAATATGTTGATACCATAAGAAAGATGTTTTTTAAAATTAGAACTCCATCATAAGAACCCTATATTTTATGTTAAATTTAAATAGAAGTGCTTTCGTTTCTTTATTGAAATTTAAGTTTTCTATTTTTTTTCCCATTTCCCATAGCACAATCTTATATGTATAAATATTGTCAGCAATGCCATGCTCAATGGCCAAAATTGCATTGTTGATCATAATACATTTCCATTAACTTAATTTTAAACAAGCTTATTTCGCAGCTGGAATTACTTTTGTCACTTGTAAAGAATATACATTATGAATATATACTATATTAGGCAGGTTAACTTCAAGCCAAAATATGTTATTAAACTTGATTTAAATTTATTAATTCTTTTTTCCCCGCGAGATAAAATAATCCTAGATGGCCAATTTCCTATGAGATACTTTAATACTCGAAATCATAAGCAAAATTTCAGTTATTAGATTAAAATGTTTCATATCTTTTTTACGAATTATGTATCTCCCGAAACCTCAAATGATTTTCTACAGTAACCTCATCTTATCAAGAATGAAATTTTTCCGTCAACTGATTTTATTTTCATAACATGACTACATATTCCCCGCCAAAATTTGCTCTCTCGTATTTTGACTGGACGATTCAAATACAATAAGATCTCCAAATAAAATGTTAGAATAATTCAAATCATCCTTTAAGTATTCAATGAGTTGTCTGTGAGTAATCTTTGAAAATGATTTTATTAGCACTTATTAACTATTAACGTTTATTAATAATTTTGAGCGTCATTGATTTCATAAAATACATGTTTCGAGAGAGTACATGTTTTCAGATCTAAAAAAAAACCAACAGAAACAAAAGCAACCTCTCTCTGATTTTCAATCTTTTCACATTGCACAAATGGACTTTTTGAACATTATGTGAAATATATGGAGAGCTATCGAATGCAAAGGAATACGTATGTGGTATCTTTTAACAGAAATAAGTTTCTTTTGCGAATTTTTTGCTAAATAACAACGGGTAGTGTGCCGCCCCTAACAAAATGCCAGCCGTAACATTAGCTTTTGATTTGCTCATGTTTAAAATTGATAGGGTTCAGTAATTGTTCCCTTTTACAACAGGGGCAGGTGTCACATTTGAAGAATCAAATTGAATTACCTGCACATAAGTGTTACGTTCTCATAATACTTGGTGTTTATTGTATTTTGACAAAAGAGCTCCATTTTCTCTAAATTTTGTTCTCTTTCAAGCTAATTAAGGACTATGAATTTGCCGCCCCAAAGTGCCACCCGGGGCATTTGCCCCCCTTGCCAACCTCTTTATACGCCACTGTACTTGAGTTACCCTTTCGAAATGCCTCAAAATTTTCGCCGTTATGCCCTCTATTAGCCTTATACTTCTTTGTTTATTATGTAAATGCCAATTTATATGTAATGAATCAGCGATGTAAAGATGCTGCCATTGAAATACTGGACTGCTTGGATTTCACCGCAGCTGTTTTTTTAATTATTATTTCGTTTTATTCGTTTCATTTGTGTACTATTTGTCCGTTGAGGAAGGCTCTTTGCCGAAACGTTCGCCGTTGTGTTACGTCTTGTCAGGCCTTCTAATACCCTGTTTTTATATTATAAATTTACCTATGACATTGAAATACTAATATAATTCAGTGGTGTAAAAACAACGAGCAAAGGGGAACCAAACTGATTTTGGTGGGTGCGCTAAACAAAGTCTTATAAAGATAAAGAACAGAATGTCTGGAAAATAATTTGTCAGCCATCAGCAAACCAATGAGGTCAACTTTCATTCCTACCATTGCTGGAGGACCATCCTCACCACGGGTTGTATTTTTCAAAGGAATTAGTGTCAATAATTTTTCTTTAAATGTCTGCCCCTTGTCAAACCTAACCCAAACAATGAGTTGGACCGTGTCAGTGATATGACATGATTCATCCAATGCCAGACTGAAAACAGAAGCAATTTTAAATCCGTAAGCAACTGCTCCAATATATTACCGGACATACTTTCAACACGCTTTGCAACAGTCTGGTTGGAAAACTGAAGATAAGATATTTGTTTCTTTATTTCTCCTTTTTTAAACTCGGAAAATAATGAATCAGTACACTCTTGAAAAAAAAGTTTAACCGTCTCACTATCTAGTACGATTTTTTTTCTTTGCTAATAACCAGCACATATTAAAAGACTGTTCAGTAGAACAATCACTTGAACTGAAAATCTGACGGGAAAAATTTCGCTGGCCATTTAAATTCTTCTTTAAAAAACTAACTTTTTCTTCTTTTTAGCTTCGTTCATTTCGGATAATCGTTATAAAAATTGGCATGCACTGACTTGTGGTGTCTCTGCAGATTTGACCTTTTGATAACAGAAATAGTAGCCTGACAATACAAACACACTGGCTTCTCATTAAACAAAGAAAACAAAATTCGAGTTCCCACGAAGAGTTAAAAGTACGATTCTCTTCTGTAACTTTTCGTTTCCTACTCGTCATATTGGCTTTCTCTTTTTTAGAAACAAATGTCCTTTGAAAAATCGTACCTGTTGTCTCTCAGATTTTCTTTTTGAGTGAATTGCACTACCACAAACACAGTTTTTATTCTGCTTTCTACTCCCTGAATGGATCATATTCTTGAACTAAAAACCAACTACTGGTCTTTTTATGTTTAAAAATACAGGATGGACACCCCCTCGACGAACCCAGGCAGGTTTAATTTCAACTCGTTAACATTCCTCATCAGTTATCTACGAATTTTATAGTACCCTTAAGTGCCATTTTGATTACCCTCGTTCTATTATTAACATTCCTTCCAGAACGGACCATAACTTGCCGCGGTTGTCTATCTTTAAATTCAAAACCAATCATGGGAGACACAGGCATTTTTAAATCCCTTATATTAACTTCACCGCCGTCTCTCTCTGTCTCTCTCTCTCTCTGTCTGTCATCATCTCATGGGCTCGGCGGGCGGAAAAACAAAAGTCGAAAATGACCCACTTCCAAGATCCGATCGAACTGAAATTTGGCACACGGACCCGTCTTACCTAACAATGCATCGTATCAAAATTTCAGATCGATCGAACGTACCGTAATTAAATTAATGCATTTTTAGTTTATCCTTATATGAGGTATGTAATTTAAATTCACGATTTGTTATTGTTTTTTTGCCACGTGAAAGTTTGAGCATTGAGGCGACCCAACGAAACGACGGTGCGCTTTTGTTTACATTTTACGTGTCACTCTGAGCTCGGTCAAGCGAATCGGTGACCAGACTTTTCCCCTCTCCCCCTCCCACCCACCCCCTCCCCCCTAGGGTTATGAAGCAAACTTGTGTTAAGACAGATTCAGTCTGTAAATGTTTGAAAATAATCAATACTGTTAGTTATGTCTCATATATAAGGGATTTATAGTCAAAAACTTTGTTTTTACGGGTTTGTTTTATTAAATCCCTTATATTAACTTCGCGGCCGTCTCTGTCTGTCTCTCTCTCATCATCTCATGGGCTCGGCGGGCGGAAAAACAAAAGTCGAAAATGACCCACTTCCAATGATCCGATCGAACTGAAATTTGGCACACGGACCCGTCTTACCTAACAATGCATCGTATCAAAATTTCAGATCGATCGAACGTACCGTAATTAAATTAATGCATTTTTAGTTTATCCTTATATGAGGTATGTCATTTAAATTCACGATTTGTTATTGTTTTTTTGCCACGTGAAAGTTTGAGCATTGAGGCGACCCAACGAAACGACGGTGCGCTTTTGTTTACATTTTACGTGTCACTCTGAGCTCGGTCAAGCGAATCGGTGACCAGACTTTTCCCCTCTCCCCCTCCCCACCCACCCCTCCCCCCTAGGGTTATGATGCAAAGTTGAGTTAAGACAGATTCAGTCTGTAAATGTTTGAAAATAATCAATACTGTTAGTTATGTCTCATATATAAGGGATTTATAGTCAAAAACTTTGTTTTTACGGGTTTGTTTTATTAAGATGACCAGGTAGCTTCAAACCCTTTGACCATTAGCCATGCATCATTCCAAACGCGGTTGTTAAATGGTGACCCGTCAAAACGGCCCCGGACAAAACGGCCCCGACATAACGGCCCCGGTCAAAACTGCCCCAGACAAATTAATATTTTTCAACAATAACTTTATTTTTAATTTCATTTTGAGCTTTTATCAACTTTTTCACCCTTAAATAAAGTAGTAAAATTGTAAAAAATATATATTGTGAGTTTATTATATTGTTTCTTGTCAACAAACAGCCACGATTGGTACCATTTCGCGTAAAGGCTTTTAAATTCGCTATTGTGATGTCATTGTTATTGTTTATTATTAGCAAAACCTGACACTGAATAGATGAGTAAAAATACGAATTTAATATTTGATTGAACATTTTACTTTTAATCCAGCTATTAGTCCTGGGCCGTTACGTCGGCGCCGTTTTGTCCGGGGCCGTTTTGTTGGTGAACCTTGTTAATTATAGGCTTTGGTTACAGCGTGACCCCGCCCCCCCCCACCCTGGCCAAAGCAGCAAAGCAAAAGGAGACCGCTACTATCCGATATCACGTTAGTGGAAGTTTCACTGATGTTGACATGGGACACCCTGAACATAAATCTACCAAACCACCGCCTCCTTTGCAGCACACACCCCGTCTTATTAAAAATGCCACAATTCTCAAGTAGTCTGTACTAAATTTTCAAAAATACTGAATCAATCCAGGTCTTTTTATTATTTTTTTAAAAAACTATTTTATTTTTTATTTAAAAAAATATTGTAAATTGTACCAAGATCTGGCGGGCCATTTTAGACAGGTTGGATAGCACTGGTGTAGACATTGCATTAAAATTTTCACGGGTACCCGGGCGCAATTTTACTACCCGGGTAATTCCTCGGCAACGGGTACCCGGGTTCCCGGGCACCCGTTGACAGGCCTACCAGTGATACTCTTCCATGTTCACATTGCTTCTCACGAACACTTTATACAATTAAATCTTTTAGTTTGAAATATTTATTATAAAAATTAAATGAAAGTTGTTGTTTTTTTTTAAATTTGAATGAAACTATTAGTTTCTGGTTGGTTTGTGATGTTAACTACTATTTTTCTTGTTATGGTTCCGGTAAAAATACACATTTCATGGTATTGGCTATCATCGGTCTGTAAGTCCTACTAAATTTAGTAACGTATTATTATTTATAAGTTTACATCAAATATTACAAACATTTGCAGGAAATACAAATATTGAAAATGGAAGTTTTCTATTAGAATGGGAAGAAGACTACAAATAAATATAATGAGGGTAAGCGAATTTGTCTCATCTGCCAAACATGGCTAGCAAATTACAAAGCCAGCAATTTGAAGCGACACTATGAAAATGTCATGAAGAGTTTGCATCATGGTTATATGCTGCAATCGGAATTAAGAAAAAGCAAACTTACTGAGTTAAATCTGGAAGTGTCAGTAGCAGTCTACATTCTGCTTTCGGCAATGAAGGCGTCACTACAAATGGGTCAGGTATACACAAGACAAATTGTACAGAAATGAAATACTCATAAACATACTCGTTAATAGTTTCCACAGGAAACAAACGTCACATATTTTAGACATGTAGCATTTGTTGGACTGAAGCTGCTAATATATTGTCAGTGTATACACATAATCATGCAGTATATAATAATGACCTTTGTTGGACTGAAGCTGCTAATATAGTCACTGTGTACACATAATCATGCAGTATATAAATAATGACCTTTGTTGGACTGAAGCTGCTAATATATTGTCAGTGTATACACATAATCATGCAGTATATAAATAATGACCTTTGTTGGACTGAAGCTGCTAATATAGTCACTGTGTACACATAATCATGCAGTATATAAATAAAGACCTTTGTTGGACTGAAGCTGCTACTATAGTGTCAATGTGTACACATTATCATGCAGTATATAAATAAAGCCCTTTGTTGGACTGAAGCTGCTAATATTGTCAATGTGTACACATAATCATGCAGTATATAAATAATGCCCTTTGTTGGACTGAAGCTGCTAATAGAGTGTCATTGTGTAAACATAATCATGCATTATATAAATAAAAAACCCTGTACACATAATCATGCAGTATATAAATCAGGCCATTATTTGGATTGAAGCTGCTGATATAGAGTAACTGTAAACACATAATCATGCAATTAAAAAAAAATTGTCGCATTGAAGCACTATGGGTCACGACTAGGGCTGTCAATATTGTTGAAAAATGCTGCCCGGGTACCCGTCCAAATTTTGAACGGGTACCCGGGTTACCCGATCGAAACATCGCATAATTTTCCCCTTCATGACCGCTATACAATGCTACCTAGCCACCTTCCATGCAACTCATTTCACACAGTAGCTACACGGTCGACGTATTAATTCACACAGTAGCTACACGGTCGACGTATTAATTCACACAGTAGCTACACGGTCGACGTATTAATTCACACAGTAGCTACACGGTCGACGTATTAATTCACACAGTAGCTACACGGTCGACGTATTAATTCACACAGTAGCTACACGGTCGACGTATTAAATGACATAAATGACGGCAAGTGATTTTTCCGATTTTTTACCCCTCCCCCGGTCACAGGTTGTCACAAAAACTTAGAGCCCCCTCCAATATGACGTCACAAAGCTTTGCGGCCTCCCTCCCCCCCCCCATAAAAGCCGTACTTCCTTTTTGAAAATGAGCATGTGTCAAATAACTTTATTGTCATTCTATTTTGTATTTAATGTGCAGTTGAACTATAAAAATCGCTACACGCTTAAATCCATGTAAAACATATAAACTATATAATTTATAATTTGCAATTGTCACGCAAGTCATTAGTGTCTGTCAGTCAGTCCTGACGCTACTAGTTTTAGAAAGCAGGGAAAACCAAATTACTGCACCAAAGCATCAAAAGGTGTGCAAATTAAATATGCGCTGTAAAACAAAATTATTATATGACGTCATTTGTTTTCGCTTATATTTTAATTTTGGAAAAGGGAACATTGTAAAAAGAGAATTAGATGGTGTTTAATTATAAAATCAAAAAAGATAAGGGGCACCGTAGGCGCCCTGCAACCCCTATTATAAAATACTTTGTGTACATTTCAGAAAGTTTAATATTTCGTATTTATCAAACAAGGACAAGTTAGTTGGGCTTTTGAAAAAGGTCGGCGCCGTAGGCGCCCTAAAAAAAGTGCATTTTTTATAAAATAAATAGATTTCAGCTGAAAACTTCCGTCATTTTTGACGGGTGTACGCTAGTAAAACTATATAATTTGCAATTGTCACGCAAGTCAGTAGTGTCTGTCAGTCAGTCCTACGCTATGCGAGGTAACTCCCGATAAAAAAATAATAAAAAGTTGCTTTCGAGATTATAACAAAATGTGTTGCTCACCATAAAATATTGAGACGTGACGTCATTATTTGAGCTTTTATTAATGTGTGAAGGGAACGAAGTAAAAAGAGCAATGTTTTATTTGATGTGATTAATATTATTATTATTTTTTTGTATTAAATGTCCGTTTTTGTGTATGTGTCCATGTCAATATTACGTACGTAATTATAAATTTAATTTGCTATATTAATATATATAACATTCGTTTTTCGGTTTATGTAATGTACAATTGGTTGTCGTTTCGTTGTCAAGTTTCGATGCGTTTTGAATTACAAAGCCATTATTTATTACTGCAAATGAAATTTTTCAACTTATGCTTCAGTTTAGCGCTTGTTTTTCTTTTATACACTTTGAGATTGCATATTTGTATGATTAAAAAAATAACATATTTAAAAATCGGACTCCTCCCCACAATAGTTTTTTTTTAAATTGTTATTTACATGCAATATTTTAATGCGTCTTAGACTAATTTTGAATAAAAAATCTTTGTTTTTAATATAGAACTGGAAGGGGTGCTGACTTGACAATAATGAAAACGTTTATTAGAATTCCTAAAACGTGTATATTAAAGTTGATACTTTAATATTTTCTTTTATCCAGTGCTTAACTTTACTTCAAAGGTTTCATGCAAAATAAATAGTTCGTTGTTATTCATATTTGTAAATAGTTAAAAAAATTATTTACATGTTTTTGATAATGTAAAGGTAATAATGTATGGACCAATGGGCGCATAAACTGGCAAATCATAATAGATCTTGAAAAGGTGCTGACTTGACAAAAATAAAAACGTTTATGTGAATTACTAACATGTGTATATTAAATTGTAAATATGATTAACAGTTGATAAGTTAATCTTTTCTGTTATACTGTGACAAACTTTGCTCACTACGTTTCATGCAAAATCAATAGTTATTAACATGTGTAAAATTAGAGTTTATTTTTTACATGTTTTGATAATGTTGTGGTAATAATGTATGGACAAATGGGCGAATAAACTGACAAGTCATAATCATCGATGAAGCTTAAACGGCTTCAAATCACAGATATGCGTGATGTGAATCACATTACAGTCACATAATTTATTTTTAACGCACTGTGCTGTATTATAAGTGCACTCATAATTGGTGCGCACTATTCAATGCCGCAAGTTACTGTCCTGCTGACTCCTCAGCAATATTTGTTAATACGTCGAACTTCAAACTTCTTTGCTGCAGTATCACTTTATGCTGTGTGTAATTCACTATGCATTTACTATTATCATGATTATATCATTATTATTCATGCGAACTTATATACCGCGAAGCTTCAGCTTTGGAGGTTTTCTCATAGCACATATATTCGTATATATAATCAAAATATATACTCTGCTATGTCCGTTCGTAACGCTAGATTTTAGAAAGCCCACCGCTAAAAAAATAACCTTGAAAAATATATTGCAAAAAAAAACACCCCCAAAAAAACACACACTATTTTCAAACGTCTGCATAAAATTGTTCAATATGGAAAAGAGATTTAATTTTTCTCTCTTGGTATCTATAATACATTTTCTGATTATTTACTATGCGGCTTTCAGGCAGAAGGGACAATTACAAAAACTGAAATAAATCCATTTTGAATACTCCCGTTATTTTTGACGGGTAATACACTAGTCATTAAATAAATTGTAAGCAATCAAATATTTCAGTGGAACTTTTATTTAAAGTTGCGCGTTTTGATATGACGTCATATTTATTCTTAAACACATCCCTCCCCCTCGTCACAAATGTGTACCCCCTCCTCCCCTAGGTGCGTAACGTCATTTATGGACGGGCCCTTATCCATCTTACACTGATAGAAACTAATTTATTGAGTTTAAAAACTTACACATTTTGGTGTATTATTAAAATCAGTTTTGGGCAAGGATCACGCTGTAATGAACACACGAAACACAATCGAATGGAGGGAGGAGTAGGGGGTAGATAAACAACATCAACAATCATAAACCCAATGTCGGCGTATTTCAAAGATCAAAGTTAGTGTCAAAGCAGGGGTGTTTTTATTAACAAAATCAAACACGGCCTCGTTCATCTCTATGTCTATGCCGACGTCTTACCCATCTTACACTGTTAGTAACTATTTAATTTATCAACCTTAAAAACTGACAACCTTGTACGCATTATTAATATCAGTTTTTCTAGGTTAACCTGTTAACCAACGCGAGAAACACAAGCGAATGGAAAGGGTGCGGTTATAGTATAGGAGTGGATGGGGGAGATGGGGTAGATAATTGGTATCAATCGATAGCCCAATGTCGGCATATTTCAAAGCAATGTTAGTGTCAAAGCAGGGGTGTTTATTTACAAACAAGGCCTCTTTCATCTCTATACAGTCCATCCTTATTTTCGGCAGAGGAGTTTTGTTTTCTTTATATGATTCATTCGAAGAACCAAAATCTTCTTGTGATTGCAATTTCTGTTTCATTTTTAGAGAAAAAAGATGTATCAAAATACATTGTGGTTTGTCGAGACCCTATTGTATTTCACGTTGACAGATAGTTCTCCTTATATGTATTTCACAGCATATATTTGAAACAAAAATTTTCATTTGATAAATTGTTTCGCGTGCCATAAATTAAACACAAAAAAAGCCGCATGCGAGCCGAAGTTTGGTTAATATAGACATTGAAGCCACATTTTCACGGGTACCCGGGCGGAATTTTACTGCCCGGGTAATCTTACGGCAACGGGTACCCGGGTCGCGGGTACCCGTTGACAGGCCTAGTCACGACCACGCTCGCGATGAACTATTCCTTTTATGAATTTTTTTAAAAATTAAAATTTTTTAAAATGTGATTTACATGATTTTAACTTTTGAATTGATTTAACACTATATGAATAGAAACCGTGCTACGCATAGACTCGTGATTTGGTGAACATTAAATGTTCTGATTATGATTTTGCTGAGAAGCCTTGGTTTGACCTTGCACGTTTCTTTGAATCTGGTTGGTAGCTTATAGTTTTGGTACGGAGAGGTTCTGTCAGATGCCGATTACCAGTTACTGCTCGATGCTTTGATATTATGAATTCCATCATGAAGTACAAAGATATTTGGAGTTATTTGGAACTATTATTGAAATACTTCCTCGATTCTCCTTTTAGTAAAGCTCCCTTTAGAATAAGTTCGTTAAGCTCCAGCAATTCATGCCTCAGTTGAAGTGACACCTTCTTTTCAGTAGTGTCTCCTGTTGACATATTCCGGACTTGGATACCGCGATGCAAACTCCTTTTTTAAACTTATTTTCCTAGTGTCGATTCAAATTGCTAACTTAGTTATTTGCAGGTATTTGGCAGGATAGACGAAATGGATTGTCGTATTTATAAAGCGCTAAGTCCTCTTTTCATTGTTATAGAAAACTGTTATTTTCTTCTTGGATATAAAATTGTAAATAATAAATTGATAACTTTAGTAAAAACTATATATAAACAACAGTAAAGGTCAATACTTCGAAATTCGAATTTATCACCAACCAATCAGAACCAATCGCTCCCTACAACTTTTAAACTTAAAATCAATACTAAATCATTTGCAACCTTTTTGTTTGGGTCAAGTTTTTTTTTGGACGTTCATTTATTTTTTTTGATATTATAAATTTCAAATGGAATTTTTTATTTCATAAATTGTTCGTTAGGTGTAAAGAGGTCTAATAGTTTATTTGTCAAAAGGATTTTGATAATCACATTTACACAACATTAATAACTTTTCAGATGCTTCTCATAAATTTCACAATTCTAGTTTAATTTTAAAAGAGGAATTTGGGGGTGGGGGGAGGGTGGCTTTCTGGCCCCTTACAGAGGATTTAAGATTTCCTAAATAATGGATATAAATCTAGGTCGATTAGGGGCCGTCCGTAAATGACGTCACGTGATTTTTGCCGATTTTTGACCCCCTCCCCCCCCTAGTCACGCGTCGTCAAAAAAAGTTAGACCCCCCCCCCTCTAAAAATACCTCACAAACCTTTGACCCTCCCCCCCCAAAAAAAACCAAAAACAACAACAAAAAAAAACAACCCATTTTCTATATGAAAATAAGTATGTTTCAAAACACTTTTATTGTAATTTAAGCATTTATTATTTATTTAGTGGATTGTAATATTGTAACCCTCGTTTTTTAAAAAGTTTAACCGGCCTTCACAAAACGAACTGTGTTTAACATCCATAGATTACATTTTATTTTAATGCATACACATTAAACATGTTAATCATCATGGTTAACGTGTTTGCTTGGAAATTTATTTAAATAAGAAAAACCCGTAAAAACCCAAGTTTTTGACTATAAATCCTTTATGTACGAGAAGTAATTAAAAGAATGTTCATTATAATACGCAGCGCCAGACCATCCAGAAATACAAAATTGCAGTTGTGTCGTAAAACATGTTTAAATATAATGGGCACCGATCAGGAATATGTTTATAAAAAGAGCTGTCAATAAAATACGCACCTTATTGCGCGACAGAAAGGTTGTTCAATATAATACGCACCGCGACGCTCTATCTCAAAAAATAGCATGATACATAGGAATAAATAAAATAATCTAAAAAATCAATAATTTAATTACGGTACTTCTAAAAACAGTGACAAAATCGAGGTGATTACTGCCTGCCACAGACCCTATTGGAGTGGGTGTTTTTTTACTAAGTGAAATCCGAGAAATCAATGACAGCCTACACATTCCCTGTTTATAGAGACCTTTTTTGAATTCGTTCATCATTCATTGCACCTTAGATTTTTAGAGTTAGAGATAGTGAAGGTAAAAAGGAGAAGACTCCACTACCACACATACACGCATTACGGTCGCTCTTTTTCTTAAGATTTCAAAAAATTATTGAAGATCGAAAAAGAAAATACACAAACTATTTTAATACGTGTTATAACTGGCCGCAGTGTTTATCATTTATTGTTTTTTGCATTAAAGGTTTTTGACGAAAGATTTCTCAAAATATTATGTGCATGTCTGATGTCTCCATTAAAAAATATTTTTTACCAGACGAATGATTATATTGTATATATAAAAAAATAATATAAAATAAATAAGAGTAGGAATGCACGAAATGTAATGTCCCCTAGTCCCCACACCACCCGCACGTTAACACATTATTCTGCTTTAAACGAGAAACACGCACACGCCCATGCTCTGCCTCCCACGTCATTCATAAATAATTTTAACGCTGTCCCTCACTTCCCCGTTGTCCCTTAAGCAGTCTGTTAAACTACACAATGAAAAGAAGCAATTAATTAAAAATAAATCCTAACAAAAGACGCAACTTGTTGTTACGCAACAATCTTAACAACATATTTTTAATCTCGCAAGGCGGTGTCTTCCTTAAAATTATGTCTCCCTTCGGAACGTTTATTGTGAAACGAATTTTTCCGGTGGTGACTTTTGTTTCAAAATAAAATCTCCATGTTAAAAATATAATCACCCCTTAATTATATGTATGTTATATGTTATCTTATCCGTCACAGACGCTCCTTCTATACGGAAGATTATTGCGTCCTTCGCTTATCCATGGTTTGCATTTTTATTAGAGTTTTAAATGGTGATTAAGCGTTGGTTTTCCTGGTTTCATCCCGACAGGAAGAACGAGAATTTTTATGTTGTTGCATACGGAATAAGAAGTCATTTTTATCCGTGTCTATCTGATGTGTTCAAAATTTCAGATCGATCGATTCAGATTCAGTCTGTAAATGTTTGAAAATAATCAATACTGTTAGTTATGTCTCATATATAAGGGATTTATAGTCAAAAACTTTGTTTTTACGGGTTTGTTTTATTACGGGTTTGTTTTTAAATCCCTTATATTCACCGGCGTCTCTGTCGTCATCTCTGTCTTGGGCGGGCGGGCGGGCAAAACAAAAGTAAAAAATGACCCACTTCCCGTGATCCGATCGAGCTGAAATTTGACACACGGACCTGTCTCACCTAACAATGCATCGTATCAAAATTTCAGATCGATCGAACGTACCGTAATTAAATTAATGCATTTTTAGTTTATCCTTATATGAGGTATGTAATTCAAATTCACTGTTTGTTATTGTTTTTTTTCCACGTGAAAGTTTGAGTTGACGCGTTGAGGCGATCCATCGACGTACCCGCGTGCTTTTGTTTTACATTTTACGTGTCACGCTGAGCTCGGTCAAGCGAATCGGTGACCAGACTTTTCCCCCTCTCCCCCCCCACCACCCCCCCAGGGTTATGAAGCAAAGTAGAGTTAAGACAGATTCAGTTTGTAAATGTTTGTAGCGTTTGAAAATAATCAATACTGTTAGTTATGTCTCATATATAAGGGATTTATAGTTTTTAAATCCCTTATATATTATTAACTTCGCGGCCGTCTCATCATCTCATCATCTCTGTCTTGGGCTGGGCGGGCGGAAAAAGACAAGTCGAAAATGACCCACTTCCAGTGATCCGATCGAGCTGAAATTTGGCACACGGACCCGACTCACCTAACAATGCATCGTATTAAAATTTCAGATCGATCGATTGTACCGTAATTAAATTAATGCTTTTTTAGTTTTTCCTTATATAACGTATGTAATTCAAATTCACGGTTGGTTATTGTTTTTTTCCCACTTGAAAGAGTGAGTTGACGCTTTCAGGCGACCCATCGAAGAACCGGGGTGCTTTTGTTTACATTTTACATGTCGCGCTGAGCTCGGTCAAGCAAATCGGTGACCAGACTTTTCCCCTCTCCCCCCTCCCCCCCCACCCAGGGTTATGAAGCAAATTTGAGTAAAGACAGATTCAGTTTGTAAATGTTTGTCGTGTTTGAAAATAATCACTACTGTTAGTGATATATATATAAGTGTTACATATATAAGGGATTTATAGTCAAAAACTTTTTTTTACGGGTTTGTTTTATTTACCACTATTTTTTTAAATACCAAACACCTCATAAGCGCCCGCCCAACGTTTTATACCACGGTATTGTGTTCACGTGGTGAACTCATGGATGTCAACAAAGCAGACTATATATAGACTATAGATATACTAAAAATGTAATAATTTCAATACGGTACATTCGTTCGATCTGAAATGTTGATACAATGCATTGTCATCCAAGATCTATCTGTGGTAAAATTTTTAGATCTCTAGGACCATCCGAAGTGGTATAATTTTACGTTTCAAGTTTTGAAGGAAGGATGGATGGAAGGATGGATGGATGGATACAACATACAAACATTGTGACTTAAATAAAAGCGTGTAAAAACAACAAAACAAATCAAATTTCTGTTAAAAAATGCATGTGAAACTATGACAATAATTTATTTTAATATTCAATTGGCAATACAAAATAGGTAAGCGTTTTCAGGATCACTTAAGTTTAAATAGTATAAGTGTATAGCTTATGTAAAAGAAAAACAAAATATAAATGTTATAATAATAGGACCAGCTAAATTTAAGATGCGTACACGAAAATGTGCGCACAGTAATCAGGCGATAAAAGATTTTAGAACGCGCAGCGCTAAAAATGAAGCCTTGAAATAAATACTGACACAATTATTACAGAAATAGTTTTTAAAAAAATTAAATGTCGAGTTATTGAACAGAAAATAATTAAAACAAGTTCGCAATTAAATTTAAACATGTAAACAATTAAACCTAATGCATCGTGTGGCAGTTGTAAATTAAACTTGTTCACGTGTCTATAATATATAGAAAGTACCAGTAAATTAAATGACAATTCTTTGTACTGCACAGCTCAAATTAAGAAGCGTACACGAAAATGTGCGCACCGTAATTAGATAATATAATATTTTTTTAATGCGCACCCAGTGTCGTAGCGAGGGGGCAGGGGGCATATGTCCCCGGGCGCCACGTTAGGGGGCGCCAAAATGAGTATTAAAACTCCTTATTTAATTTTATTTTGATGTAAACTAATGTATCCCTAATACGTTTGCAAGGTTGAATTTTGGAGCTCCGAAAATATCTTCATTAGATATCAGTTGGCCAGCATGATTTTGGCGCCCCCATTGACCGTTAAGGGGCATCATTCTACTCGTAAATAAATGACACATCCACAATGTAGGATTGCTCATGGCGATTTAAATTTTAAAAAACTGTTAGTTGCTGGTAGTGAGAGTGGGGAGAGCAGTAAGAGATTATATTAATAGAACAGACAGAGACGACACTAAAAGCAACCAAAATGACCAAGACAAGAAAAAGGAGTGGCTTAAAGCAGTGGTTCTCAACCTGTGGTCCGTGTACCACTAGTGGTCCGCGAAGATGTGTCTGGTGGTCCGCGAGCAAAGCATTAAATTTACGCACCGTATGATTCATCGAGAAAAACTAGCAAGTAAAAGAATTAACGAAGACTTAAAATATATTTTTGATCTGGCCTAAATAGCCTTTAAATTTTTATCAAGGCTCGTCTATTAAATTATAGTTTCTTTGATTTCTTATGTTCGAATATGAATCTTGAACATTCACAGTTACTGATGTATACTGAAATTACGTGATTACTTAAGAGAGTTTCATGTAGAAAAAAATCAAAGCTTGTTGATCATTTGAACCATAGCTTATATAGATTGTTGTTATTAGGGCTGTCAATTTTGTTGAAAAAAGCTGCCCGGGTACCCGTGAAAATTTCGAACGGGTACCCGGTTTACCCGTTCTAAACTTAAACGTCGCATAATTTTCCCCGTCATGATCGCTATACAATGCAACCTTGCCACCATCCATGCACCTAATTTCACACAGTAGTAGTAGCTAACGCCTTGCTTCCAATAACATACTATTACTAATGCACTACAATTAACTATAATGCACTAATTTTTTTTATTCAATTCCTGCTGTAAATGCATTCGTCATACTCATAAATGACAGTAAACTGAACATGCAAACAAAATTTCAACGCAAAGACGTAACGTTCAGTGTCATACCTTGAATGTTAATCCACTTGGCGTCGGTAGTCGATGTTAATGGCGATGAAGAACGCAATAGGGTTGGTCATTATTTACCGGAAGTCTAATAATAGACTCGATCTATAACTAGGTCACCGCCTGAGGTGCCGTAAGGTCAAGTAGTTTATATTTATTCATAACTATTAGAGGGAATGCGCTCATTGAAATTATCTAAAACTTGTTCAAAAGCTTGATTTTATAGAATTTTAAAGAAAAATATAAGGTCATATTATTTGATATATTATATAATGCGAAATAGAGCTTCATTGCGAGAGTGAATTTAATATTAATATGTAAATATACAGACTATAATTTTTTATTTTAAGTTTAGTTCATTCGCTCATTCGTCCGAGAATTTTATTCATTCATACTATTTACTTCTAAAACTAATGATGTAATTATAATTAAAGTCATAATCTTAACGTAAGTTTATTACTAATAAATACTAAGGCATATAAATATATAATTTATATGAACCAACGAAAACAATTTATATTAAATATAAGTTTGTTAGCACTAGTCACTAGTAGGCTACTAGTGGCGACGGCTGGAACGACCGCTTACACTTTCACTCATCTTAAATAAATGCTTAGGCTTATTTATTTAAATTAAAATATCAATAGATGGTTATATTATGTAATATTATATTAGGTGAAATGGAACGTCCTTGCGAGCATGAATTATGTAAATGAATTATAATTAATGACTCTGCATCTGCTCTGACTGAGGCTCTCGAAACTAGTTCTAGTTGCTCGTTCGTCCATGAAGTTTATTCTTTCATACTATGATGTGTAAGTTTATTAATAATAAATACCAAGGCATATATTTTTATAAGGCAAGGACCAAGGAAAACAATATTAAAATACATATATGTTAATAATTGACTACGCTGGGACTAGTGTTTACCGTAGTTACGACTATCGAACGAACGCTTACACTCATCTTTAAATAATTTAAAATATGTTAGGGCTTATTTATTAAAGTTTTAAATCTTCGACATTTTAAAAAAAAATTTCGGCTGCAAAAATAAGTGTAAAGAAATATTATTTTGCACAAAAAATTACACCTAGAAGATTGTTTTTAGTGAGATCAATGTATCAAAATACACTGTTGTAATGGACATTCCTGAAAAGGTTTGACCTGAATCTAAAAATAGCCCAATGACCGAATGGTTTATGACGTTTTCCGGTCTTAGAAAGTCTATACTGCGGTAAATTTCAAGTCATCGTGCTTTGGTGAGTTGTACCCTACTGCTTTTTTTGACACCAAAAAATTGATGACGTTGGGTGGATCGGCGGGTTGTTTGTAAATATCAATTTATGAATAGCGTTCAAATGGCGTTTTATCGCGTTGGGTTGCCACCCTTCACAGATACAATTTAATTACAATGGTTGCATTTTTGCCGTGTCGCTGTCAACTTGATTGGCCTGATTCTACACGACGTCTAACCCATCTTGTTAACTTTGGGTATATTATTAATATCAATTTTTGGGCTAGGCAAACACGTGTTAATGAACGCAAGAAACACACGCGAATGCAAGGGCTGTGCTTCTCAAAGTGGGGGTCCACGGAAGTTATCAAGAAAGGAGAGAAAAATATAATTATAATCCTCCAATTGCTATCAATAATACTAACCCTATAGAATTTGTCATTTTTGACAATAAGCAAAAAAATGAAAGAAATAAAAGGAAATAAAATAAAAGGAAATATAATACATTTCGCTACCATGTAAGTACAGGGAAAATAGTGCACCGGTTCTTGGTGCAATGGAAAAAATTCCTGCCGGTCCGCAATACAAAAAATTTTGAGAAGCACTGGGTTATAGGAGGGAAGAGAGGAGTAAGGGGGGAGAGTAGAAAAAACGGCATTAGATAGATAGTATCAATCGGTGACCCACTGTCGGCTATTTCAAAGCAAAGTTAGTTTCAAAGCAAGGTTGTTTGAATGAACAAAAAACAAACACGGCATCTTTCATCTCTGTGCAGTCCATCCTCACAGCCGACGTCTTACCCATCTTACACTGTAAGTAACTATTTAATTTCTTAAATTTAAATACTGACGACCTTGTACGCATTATTAGCATCAGTTTTTCTAGGTCACCACGTGTAAATTAACACAAGAAGTGCAGGGGTGTGGGTTATAGGAGTGAAGGGATGAGAGGGGGTAGATAAACACATTAGCTAGTATCAATCGGCGTATTTCAAAGCAAAGTTAGTCAAAGCAAGGGTTTTTTGAATAAACAAAAAAAAACAAACACGGCGTCTTTCATCTCTAAGCAGCCCATCCTTTTTTTTTGGCAGAGGACTTTTGTTTTCTTTATATGATTCTTTTAAAGAACCATTTTTTTTAGTGTGTTGTGCGATTTCTGTTTCACGTTGAGAGAAAAAAAAGATATATCAAAATACATTGTATTTGTTGGGACCCTATTTTATTTCCCGTTGACAGATATTTCTCCTTAGATGTACTGCACAGCATATATTTGAAACAAAAATTTTCATTTGATAAATTGTTTTGCAAGCCACAATGTAAACACAAAGAGCCGCATGGGAGCCGAAGTTTGGCCTACTGTTAATATAGACATAGAAGCCACAGTTTCACGGGTACCCGGGCGGAATTTTATTACCCGGGAAATCACACGGCAACGGGACCCCGGTACCGGGTACCCGTTGACAGGCCTAGTTGTTATGGCTTACTTGGCTGAAAATTTTCAAGAACTCAATAAACTTAATTCAACTCGGCAAGGAAAGCTTTCACATTATATTACTCTCAGTGACAAAGTGTATGCTTTTACGCAAAAGCTTGATCTTTTGAAAAAAAGATTATTTCAAGGTAACTTTGAGATGTTTGATTAATTATACGAAATCCCCAAGAAGCCAGAAAATGTTGAAATAAATAAACAACTGTTGATAAAATTGATTTCTGATCATATTCAATCAATGCATGGCCAATTTTAATTCTACTTTTGTGATTTTTAACGTTCAGTGATTTTTCGTGGGTTTCCAGTCCTCAGCTCGCACACATCGTCTCATCTAATAAAATTACCAACATTGTAATTAAACCAATTCATTTAACTGACTAGCAATACCACTTTGAATGATGTATCAGAAAGTGGGCTTAATGAAATTTTGGAGTACTCCGAACTGTCTCAGATAGCTTTTAAAATACTTTTACCATTTGCAACTTTGTGAAAGTGGATTTTCTGCATTGCTTACAAAAAAAAAGACAACAAAAAACAACAACATCGTTCGTTTTAAATAAAATAATATAGCAGCCTTTTTAATACAAACTACTGTTTATGACTTAAAGTTTTTGTTATAGTTAACAAGTAGAATTAAATAAGAAGACTAAAAGACTAATATAAATGACATTTGTTCTTTACAAAAGAAAGCTATTGCAATATTGTTTTTGGAGCACGCAAAACGTGGCTTATTAGTATAGTTTTACTAAACTAACATGTATACTACTTATAGTTAGCAATAATCTTCTGTATAGAAGGAGCGTCTGCAACAGATAAGATATACACAGTATAATGATATTTAACTTTCCAGCTCGGCAGTAGCACAATTTTTAGTAGTGGGTCCGTAGCTTAAACACACATTTTTCAAGTGGTCCTTGAATCTCAAAAGTTTGAAAACCACTAGCTTACAGAATTGTTAATTCGCGTCCCTTTGATGCATGCTGTGACTCTTTAAAAAGAAAAATCTTACTTCCCCAATTCCACAGTGGAGGGCGGAGGGAGTAAAGTGGGGGACGGAGGGAAGGTCTCTCCTCTCACGGGCTTGTGTCGGTATGTCAAAGCAAGTGCATTCCTTTTAAATGAAACATCAGACATCGCCTCTCTTTCCTGTCTCTCTGTGATCAAACTTGATCAGTATGATCCACTTTTAGGAAAACACAACATGCCCGAAAAAATCCAGGTTCAGTATCTTATTTATCACCGGAAATCCGAAATGAATTTATCCACCTACTTTCATCGACTATAAGGAATCAGCTGTTGAGTGAAATCAGAAAAAAAACGAGTACTAAGGTATCTTACTTGACTCAACACCCGATCTAAGACACCGGGAACATCTTTCTCAAGTCATCAGATTTGTGTATGTGGATTTTCAAACTAAAAAAGAAACCATCAAAGAATAATTGTTAGGTTTTATCCAGATACATTCCAAAAGACGCAGCAAGCCTTAAAAGAGTTATCGTAGAAAAAACTGGAATCTAATAACATACCTCTAGCTGACTATCGGTCACAATGTTATGACAATGCTGCTGTAATGACTGGGCATATATCCGGACTTCAACAGCGAATATGTGCCAGAAATCACAGAGCATTGTTTATCAACTGCGACAACCACAGCTTAAACTTAGCAGGAGTACACTCAGCTAAACCGGATCCAGTTGTTATCACGTTTTTTCGAACAGTTGAAAGTATACATTTTTGTTTTCTCTCGTTCAACAACTCGTTGGGAAGAATTAAAAAGAGTTGTGCCAATCACAATGAAGAGGTGGTCTGAAACACGTTGGAGTTCACGATCAGAAGCTGTTAAAGCAATTTATGAAGGACTAGATGAACTGGTAGGGGCTGTTGGAAAATTATCAGAACATACAGATATAACGCCTGACACCAGAAGTGATGCAGAAACTTTGCTGGAAGGTATATTAAACTTTAAATTCCTAGTTTTGTTAATTTCTGGAACATCATACTTGGGAAAATTGATCGTGTCCAGAAACGGTTGCAGAATCCTACTGTGAATTTCAAGGAAGCAGCATCTGATCTTGAATAGCTTGATCAAGAAATTGTCAACATTCGTGATAATTCGTGATAATTTTAGCCAGGTTGCGGTAGACAATGGAAAGGAAGATGCACAACTTTGGGAATCTAGGTTGACAGAAGAATTAGACGACATCGGAGGATGCCTGGAGAATTAACAAGAGATGCAGGACTTTCTGCGGAAGAAGAAATTGCACGTGATATGAACAGCGTAACTGATAGACTCCAACAGGAGATATCAATACGGTTTTTACGTTTAAAAAATCTAAACAACAAATTTGGATTTTTACTAGACGTCAAAACTCTTCTTGCTGAGACAAAAGTCGATACACTTCGTTAAAATTGCTTAGATTTTGCTAATTTTTACGACACTGACGTCCATGGTCACGTATTGTGCACAGAAATCAGAGACTGAAAAATGCTACTCAGTACCCGGACTGAGTTCTATCGGAAACTCCTTTGGATCTTCTTGGTTTTATTGTGTCATATGGATATGACGTATTTCCGAATCTGCGCATTTCACTTCAAATACTTCTAACAACTGCTGTTTCAACTGAAAGCTGTGAGCGGTCCTTCAGCAAACTGAAGCTTATTTTGTCTTATTTACGTGCTTCAATGGGACAAGATCGTCTGAGTGATCTTGCATTCCTTAGCATCGAAAGAGAAACACTTGAGAATATTAATTTTGACAACGTGATTGAGGAGTTTGTGACATTCAAATCAAGGAGAATAATTTTTTTATAGACTATGTCTAATTGTATAATTAGTAGAGTATTTTTTTCAAATAATTTGTTTACAATCGTATGGAGAATTATTAGTCTGTATTCTATTTCATTAAAACACCAGAAGCTTCGAAAATGAACTATATAAACCGTAAAATTTCAAATTTTTCTTGGGGGCTCAGTGAGCCCCCAGAATATTTTGGTCCGACAAGGGGCGCAGATTTTGTGTCATGTCTCCGGGCGCACATGACCCTAGCTACGCCACTGTGCGCACCGCTTAAAATAAAGTATTGGGGAAAAAAAACTTTCACAAAAATAACTCGCTTTGAACGGCATTTGAACGTCCTCGTAAAGTTGTTCAATATAGAAATGAGGTTAAATTTTTCATTCGTAGTCTCTGCTTTTTCTGATTATTTAATTTACGGCATTCTGGCAAAAGGGACAATTACAAAAACTAGAGAACACCTGTATAATATAAATAAACAGGCTCAATGTCCTGTTTCTAAACATTTTAACAGTGTTGACCATAACGGCATATCAGATATTGCAGTAACTGGTATTTTATATGCAAGCAATACCCATGATAGAGTCCACATGGAAAATAGACTCATAAAAAGATTTGGTACGTTGGCTCCATATGGAATTCACCAAATTCATAATTTTACTTAACTGCATAATCTTGTTCCCGTTGTGGTTTTTACTGTAACTTTGGATACTTCCCCCTTTTTGCTATATCCTGTGTCCATGTTTGTTTTTGTTTTTACTTTCTTTTTATTTAACATAAATATTTTAAAATACAATATGTTTTAAGAATATTATTATTACTTATGTAAGTATTGTAAGAATGTATTTTATGTTGTACTGATGAAGGCATTAGCCGAAACGTTTACTGTCGTATCAGTCTAAAAATAAAGCTCAAATTTATTGTTTTCATTGCACAATTTGTTTGTGTATTTTGTATTTTATTCACAATGAAATATTTTTATTTTCAAAGTTATATTTTTAAAAATATAAGAAATTCTTTACAAATGTATAGTGCTCAACAAAAAAAATTCTTATCAAGGGCTACTCACAGAGAAACTAATTGAATGGGATAATTGAATGTGGAGACCTCATCATTTTAATCGAACCTTCCAATTAAAGAACAAAAGAGCAAATTTTTGGTGATCGAAGCAAATATGTATGTTTCCATGTTATGTAGAATAACAGTTAGGAAGAAATTTGGTTTCTTCAGAAGATGAGATTAGTGTATAAATTCGTGTGAGGCTTTGGCAGTTATATAGAATTTAGAAAACATACATGATTTTCATACACCAGCTAATCTACTGGACTTTAAAATTTTGTCTTCAAATTAGAGTATTCAAAATATGCCTCATGACACAGTCAGGCAAGGAATATTTTAACCCCATGAATATAAAAAAGAAGATTAAGGAATTCAAGACTAGGTGGTTTATTTAAGTTTATAAAGATTCTTTAGGCTCGAAGTTACCCTGCCTAAAATAATATAATTAATTCGAACATTGCTTACAACTGTCTTAAGTAATTCAAGGTGTTAAAAAGGTTTCTCTAAAACTATTTTAATAAAAAATTAATGAAGATCAATTAAGAATACACCAAAATTGTCTAATCTATTTGCTATTTTGGCTATTGAGCATGCCATGGCTGAAAACATTGATACATGAAAGATTGAGCCATGAGGAAAAACATAAAACTTTAATTTCATTAAAGAAATGAAGCCTTTCCTTTTAACATAAAAATATATCGTATTCTTATTATTACTTTCTAATTAATTGTTTTGTTTACTTTATAGTCCTTAACATATTTTTAGGGGGGGGGCGGCAAATATGGTTTCTGCCCCGGGCGGCACATACCCACTCTACGCCGCTGCCGTCAGTCAATAGTTTAAAACCAAAATGTCCGTGTAATCGTCAGGAAATTAATTATTTATCGGCCGCTATTAATTATTATTATTTTTTTTTACTTTTGACTTCCAATAATTTGTAAGTGATGTGTCGATTAATCGTTAAAAATAATTAAATCGTTAAAATTTTTAACGATTAATCGAGAAATTAATCGTTAATTTCCGCAGCCCTAAATATCAATAACTTAACAGTCTTGGTATTTAGTCTTATTAAACAGAAACTCAAGTTCGTTTTTTTAAATGATAAAGTTTAAACAAAAGTCCACGATAATAATTAGAATCTAGCCAAGACTGATAAAAAGATACGTCATTTAAGAAATTTAACTTTGACACAAATTGAATAGCTGGGCCATAGACCGTGTGAAATAAGGTGGGTAGGAATGAGGACATCAACACCATAAGAGGAAACAAAAACTGTCAAACAAATGTTAAGGAGAAAGAGAGAGTGTATTAAATCACCAGGCTCTTCTTCCCTACAGGAGTTATGGAGCTTAGTTATTCAGGAGGCCTCACAGCGGAAGATCGGTCTTTAAAAAGGAATGAAATTGATAGCGTACACACTTCGTAAGCCCCTGACAAGCACCCGGAGATCCCTGTCATGGAACCGACAGGGAAAATATACAGCTAAGAAAATAACGAAAACGCCAACCTATTATCAAATGGGTATAAAAGCACAGGACGAGGATTATGTATAGCACACGTAGTTGACCTTTACCCGTGGTCGAAGTAAATGGTATAAGTTAATGCAAAATGTAATCCACAATATAGACACGTTATTTAAAAATAATCGATTTCGTAATTATAATCGATTTGTCACATGCTTTGTTGAGGCTCAACTATTCCAGGAAAGCAAGGAATAAAACAATAGAGATATTTCCGAAACTTTTGAAGGAGTGTGATAAGAAAGACAAATGTAATAAAAAGTGTCTACTAATTGATCGATTTTTAGAAGATTTGAGCGCGACGAGCATGTTGAACTAACATGGACACAATTAACGCTATAAAAGAGAGCCATCATCATCATCGACATCATCATCATAAGCTTCAAGTCTTGGTATTTCTGTAGGACATCCCTTCAAAGTCTGGGAGGTGAGCTATTCTGTAGAACAGCTTATTGAAGTCTGGGAGGTGAGCTATTCTGTAGAACAGCTTATTGAAGTCTGGGAGGTGAGCTATTCTGTAGAACATATTATTAAAGTTTGGGAGGTGAGCTATTCTGTAGAGCAACTTACTAAAGTCTGGCATGTGAGCTATTTTGTAGAACAGGTTATTGAAGTCTGCAGAGGCGTCACTAGGGGGTATGGAGGTGCGGACCGCACAGGTTGAAACCATCACAAGGGGTAACACAACATATACATTCTTTATTTTCCCGTTATTTTGAACTGGCAGACTCGGACGAGGTCTACGGGTTAAGTCATGAGGGAGTGACACCATGAGCTACCGACCGCACTGGATGACTTTAACTCGAACCCTAATGACGCCTCTGGAAGTGTGGGAGGTGAGCTATTCTTTTGAACAGGTTATTGAAGTATACGAGCTGTATGACAGACATGAAAGGAAGAATTAAAGTTCTTTCAGGACACCTCGCAATGTTTCCCACATGACGTCTCGCGTGTGCCCGCTTCCAATAATCTCAAAGTTCTGACTTCTCAAAGAGACACACATCGAAGTACATGAGGGGGATTAGGAATGTAGCGTCATCGACGGCCAAGTCCACCTAATGGAAACTCACCACAAGCGACTGAGACAGCGTCATGGACGGCCAAGTTCACCTAATAGAAAGTCGCCACAAGCGACAGAGGCAGTGACATTGTCGGCCAAGTCCACCTAAGAGAAAGCCACCTCAAGCGACGAGGCATAATTTTATTCATCTCCAATTACAACACACATAATGAGATTCTCAAAGTCTGAAATAATTAAGTCAATTTTATACAGAAATGGCCTAATTAAGCCTCATAGTTAAATATAAATACCGGGAATATAAAAATCATCGAAGGAGAAACAAGTGACTGTAAACAAGGGCGGAGTCTATGAAAGGACAGAGCTAAAGATATATTTTATTTTGATGACGTTGTTTGAAAAATTCACTTTGGGCATTCCTCGCAGCAAAATACACGAAAAACACACAAATACATTCAGATTCTTAAAAAAAATAAAAAAAAACACTTTATGATGGTTTCATTTCCAAACAAGCAATTAAAAGAATAGCACGCGCCACGTCAGACTGCAAACTTCAAGTTAAAAAGAATAAACAATTTTCTTTCCTTGCAACAGTTTAAAAAAAACAACTATCAACAGTATCAGAGGGAGAACTACTGAGGTTTGTTATTGTTTCTCTGTTGCTAAATCAGTTAAATGTAGATTGTAACTGTGATAAGCGCCTAAATAAATGTATGTACAATATATACTAAAAGCAACTTTCGTGGACTGTGGAAAGGGGGCTAACTCCTAAGACGGCTACAATTTTAGCCCTGCATATCCATATTCGGTGAAAATGATTTAAGTCACTTTTCTACAAGGCGTGATATCTGGATTTAAATAAAATGGGACTTTTTCTGTTCGGGGAATTGTTAAAAAAAATATTTAAAAAATAAATTAAAAATCGTCTTTTAAATTCGTGGTTATTTCACGGTTGAACTTGTTATTCGGTCGACACAATTTCATGTAACACCACTGAGTTTATGTTATCGGTTTCATTCACTCTTTGTAAATTTAATGGATAAAAACGACTAGCTCAATGAAATAACTATGGTTAACAAAAAACAACAAACGCACTCCCGTGTGTGCAAATGTATCCAAAAAAAAACAACAAACAAACGCACTCCCGTGTGTATACTCTTACATAAGTTCCGCGGGAGAGAATAGCTTGTTACATTCCAGCGTTTCGTCGCGGACAATCTACGCCGAGACGTAAGCGAGGGTGTCAGTGAAGGGGGACCTGAACAAGTTGGTGAAAGATGGAAAGACGAGAAAACTGTAATAACTTTGTTCACTTCAGGGTGTAAGTCCACGAGTAGGGTTAGCTCATTTGTCAACGAATCATCTTATAACAGTTTTTGAAATATTAAAAAAGGTATTTCATGATGATTAAGTACTATGGAGGAACTTGTGTTTAATTAGAAAAAAAATGTTTATTACACAACGGTGTATTTATGTCGAAAAAACTCAATGAAGGTGTTTGAATAAAAGTAAGCCTGACACATGTTTCAAAAGTTGTTCGTGGCTGACACAGCAGTGAGTGATAGCAGGAAAGTCACGTGAGTATGTTTATATAGTTTGAAAGTCACGTGAGTATGTTTATATAGTTTGAAAGTCACGTGAGTATTGTTTATATAGGTTGAAAGTCACGTGAGTTTGTTTATATAGTTTGAAAGTCACGTGAGTATGTTTATATAGTTTGAAAGTCACGTGAGTATGTTTGTATAGTTTGAAAGTGGTAAGCATCTCTAGACATTAACAAAAATAGCCAACTGTTAAAAACAAAGGATTAGAGCACATAACAATAATTTTTCACACTTTTCTTTTTACTGAGAAACTTAACTCTTAAGGAAACTCTTAAAAAGCAAATATTTAGACAATAGATATGGAGAAATCAAAACATAACTATCTATTCAACTACATTTTCTTTACTTCTGCTAAAATAAAAATAAAACAACATCATAAGACTTTTCTGTCTATGAGTCTATGTCAAAATCCATGATAAATTTGATAAATACGGCGCTAGGTATTTGTATGGCAGTCTCATCATAATTGAAGTACAACTTATTTATGATGACCATACAAATTTAAAGCCATAAAGAAAAAAATGTAAGAATAAATATGCTTTTGTTTCGTTTCATTTGATTTGTCTGTGACGTTTTACATGAATTTTAGACAGTTTATTTTACTATATTTATTTATGTTTTGTCCTCGAATCAACGAAAGATTGTGAGGCACGGTTCAAATACTGTGTGTGTCGGAGTACCTGTGTTCTTAAACTGTAGATTTGTACAAATTTATTTCTTATCAAATATTATTATTTTTCTAATGGCATATGTATTTCTGGTGTCTACTTAAAATCTTTTACATAAAGATTAATGTGACTATGTATGCTGACATAATATCTTTATGTGTATAAGTTGCATGTATCTGTGTAGTTATGTAGGCAAGAAGGGACGTATGTATGTATGTATGTGTATATTTCTACACGTCTGCTTGTCTATATGGGTAAATCAGTTTTTGTATTTATGTATGTATGTGTTTATGTGTATGTAATAATTATATGTTTGTGGCAGCGGAACAAAAACCATAAAATGTCTCATAGATTAATGGTGAATTAAAAATTAAAAAAAAATAAAATAATTATAGGCATTGAATTAATCAAATTGGTATTACCGGTAATATTTTTTTCCTTGTATTTAACTGTTGTGTGAGTCAACTAAGATATGTGTGTGATTATAAGGTGTATTTTTGTGTGTACCGCTATCGTTTCTGAGTTGATGAAATGATATTGATTACACACAGCAAACAATCTAACCTTCAATTATCGAGAATTAAATATTTGCATGATTTGAATAAAAAAAAACAATATAAAGTTATTTTTCATATACCAAAATTTACTTTGTATTCTCTCCCATAAGCTGTTTAAACGAAGTTACAAACGTGGTACAGATGTCTCGGTATATCGTTAAAAAAAATAGGACTCACTATATTGAATGAATTCAAGAGGCCATGGTCTCTAATTTCTTTATTGCATATGTAAGCTATAGTAAGCTATAGTAAGCTATAGTAAACTATAGTAAGCAATAGTATATACGTTTCCAAGTGGGCTTGTGTATTGAAAATAAAAATAAGAAAGAAATAAGGGTTGTACATGAATTGATGGATGAAATTGTTTAAAATGATTTTCTCCTTAGATAAAAAATAAAATTTTATGTTGATATAAAAAGATTAAAATATAATAATTTGCAAATAGGACTGTGAAGTCACACGTGGGTGGACCCCCCCCTCCCCCTATCACAAGCAGTCACACTTTCTTATACCCCCCCCTCTGGAGCGTGACATACTTTATGGACGGCCCCCAATGCTATGTACAATCTTTCCGAATGAAAACGTATTCCAATTGATGCATTCAGTTTTTTTGAAACTGTGTTGTGACGAAGGTGAAATATGTCAAAATCAGAGCTGACATTTTTAGCCCACATTTAATCCCGACCTGTTAAATTTGATGACATAAATTGATAGTCGCGATGCTAATCTCACCTGCATCTGTCTTTTGACTGCGATCTCCCTTATCCATATTATATTGCCATTTTCTACATGTGCGCTGCTTCTTTGCTTATCACTTTTAAAATTCAACCTCTGACTTTCATAGTGTATCTAGTATCTGTATACCTTAAACGGTTATGTCACCACGGTAAACGATTAAAATATCTGTATTATTAGTTTAATGACACAGTGGCATCTAGTATATACACGCTGTCGGTTAGAAGAAAACACAACAAGACGCTAAAACAAAAGAGAGAATTTAGCTATAATATTGGGAAAAAAACAACTTCTCCTATTAAATGTCAAAATTTTTATGAGACTTGAGATCCATATACACCAACAAAATTCAAATAATTCTCCATAAAATTTGTAATATATAAAAATTGGCCTTTCATTAATGACGCATTTTATTAACATTTTTTATAGTTATCCAACATCAGAAGGATCGAAGGGATAGCACACCAACCACAAGCATCAACAAAAGTTACTAAAATTTTTATTATATATTAGCAATAGTTATAAATAAAATGGGTTTGTCTCAAGAAATGAAGCGTTAATCCGTCTAAGCATTTTGTCACAGGAGACTAGTCACAGCTGTATATTACTTATAGTCACTTTTGGTAATATTTGTGGTTGGTGTTCTATAAACATTACATTGCCTTCAATTAAGAAATTAATTCTTTCACCCTTGCTAATTTGAACCGCTACGTATATTTTTAAAATAAAAACCTTTTCTCAACAACATCCAAGGGGCATAAGTCTTTACGTTAAGATCTGTACAGAGCGTTAATGCACAATTAACAACACCATTTTCAAGCTTAGCATTAGCAAAGACTTATGGTGAGAAAAACTGTGTGTGGTGCCCAATATTCATAATTGCAATGTCAACTGATCTCAGTTGTTTGTTTTTTTGTCGTACTTTATTATGAGGTTTTATCGGCATTAAATTGGTAAGCCCCTGGTGAATTCAGGTGCTGTGATAATTAAGGACTGACTTTTAAAGCATTCCACCTCTTATGTAATGAAATCAGACATCACGTGCAGCAGCGTGACACCAACTGGACTAGTTTAAACCGTGTACTGTCAAATAAAACACGTCTAGAAGTTATATTGGTGCCGGGAGTGTTCTACTTTAGGGCCATTTTCTCTTCATAGAGAACTAAGGAAGTGCTCTCTGGAGGGTATGGAGACATTCATTGCCAGCGAGTTTTACAGGCTTCTGGCTAGTCAGTGTGAGTCAATGTATTCTTCGTCAGCTGCAAGCTACGGAGTCGTATGCAGAGTCGCACTGTTTTGCCTGTATGCGAAGTAGTCAGTATTCATGAATGTTGAATCGTAAATATTTCTTGAGAATTTATGAACAAATGGAAAATATTAGACTTTTTGACGTGTTTTATCAGTTTTAGAATCTTAATAAAAATAAAATCAATCAAATATAAAAACAACTAGACGTTGGTTAAATTTGATTACTCGTAATGAGCTGTTATAACTGTTGACATCATGAGTTGGTGTGGAATTGTGAGCTCGTAAATCTCGGATTCGTTAGACAAGACATGGTCCTATGTGAAAAAATAAATAAAATAAAATGTGTACGCAAATTAAAAGTAATGTAATTAATTTTTAATGTGTACACATGTGTACTTCGAATAGATGACATAGACAAATTATATTAACACAGACCATAATAAATTAATTTCGTAAAAATATTTAAGCTGTTGACAAACGAAAAACAAAGTGAAAATATTAAAGAAAAAAAACCGAACAAACCCCTTAAAGACAAAGTGAGACCCACTGATGAAAGTTATGTCTCACGGTTATCGTTTTGCATGTAGTTACATAGTGACGGTTTTTATCTTCAATCTTTGTTTCCCTGTCCGTTGAGGAAAAAGCTTGGGTTTAGAATGGTCACCAGCCAAATGATATTTTGATTAGCATGAGACATCCATGTGTCGCTGTTTCACGGACCCTTGGTGCGGTAATAATAACCCCTTTCCAGTCCATGACGGACTATGGGGCATGTGAAGTAGTTCCCAACAATTACCCATTTATTCAACGGGGGTG
The DNA here is from genome assembly GCA_944989445.1 of Ampullaceana balthica. NCBI lineage: Eukaryota > Metazoa > Mollusca > Gastropoda > Lymnaeidae > Ampullaceana > Ampullaceana balthica. The sequence goes on from CALYLW010000077.1 coordinate 289,572, forward strand.
GGGTGTAGGTGGGGGCGGGGCAGTGGCGTAGCTAGGGTCATCTGCGCCGGGGGACATGATACAAAATCTGCGCCCCTTCTCGGACCGACAGATTCTGGGGGCTCACTGAGACCTCAAGGAAATTTTGTAATTTACGGTTTATATGGTTCATTTTCGAAGCATCTTGTATTTTAAGGAAATAGAATACAGACTAATAATTCTCTATACGATTGTAAACAATTTGAAATATATATATATATATACTCTACTAATTATACATGACTTGAATAGACATAGTCTACAACAAACTGATCCTCCTTGATTTGACAGTCGCAAACTCGTCAATCACATTGTCAAAATTAATATTCTCAAGTGTTTCTCTTTCGTTGCTAAGGAGCGCAAGATCACTCAGACGACCTTGTCCCAAAAAAGCACGTAAATTAGACAAAATAAGCTTCAGTTTGCTGAAGGACCGCTCACTGCTTGCAATTGAAACGGCAATTCATAGAAGTATTTGCTGTGAAATGCGCAGATTCGGAAATACATAATTTTCATATTAGACTATAAAACCAAAAAGATCCAAAAGGGTTTCCGGTAGAACTTCAGTCCGGGTACTTAGCAGCATTTGTAAGTCTCTGTCTAAAATAATCATGAATGTTGACAATTTCTAGCTCCAGCGATTCAAGATCAGTTGCTGCTTCCTTGAAATTCATAGTAGGATACTGCCACCGTTTCTGGACACGATCAATTATCCCAAGTATGGTGTTCCAGAAATGTAACAAAACTAGGAAGTTAATGTTTAATGTTTAATATATCTGCCAGCAAAGTTTCTGCATCACTTCTGGTGTAACGCGTCATAGTTGCATCTTCTGATATTTTTTCCAACAGCCCTACTAGTTCATCTAGTCCTTCATAAATATCTTTAACAGCTTCTGATCGTGCACTCCAGCGTGTTTCAGACTCCATCTTCACTGTGATTGGCACAAATCTTTTTAATTCTTCCCAATAAGTATATATACTTTCAACTATTTTAAAAAAAACGTGATAACAAGTGGATCCTGTTTAGCTGAGTGTACTCCTGCTAGGTTTAAGCTGTGGTTGTCAGTTGACGAACAATGTTCTATGATTTCTGGCACATATTCCCTTTTGAAGGCAGTATAAATGCCCAGTCATTACAGCAGCATTGTCATAACATTGTGACCGACAGTCGGCTAGAGGTATGACTCCAGTTACTGTACGATAACTCTTTCAAGGCTTGCTGCGTCTTTGGAATGTATCTGAACAAAAACTAAAAAATGATTATTTGATGGTTAATTTTATAGTTTGAAAATTAACATCCACAAATCTGATGACTTCAGAAAGCTGTTCCCCGTGACCTAGATCGGGTGTTGAGTCCATTAAGATACCCTAATACATGTTTTTTTTCTGATTTCACTCAACAGCTGATTCCTTACAGTCGATGTAAGTAGGTGGATTGATTCAATTTTGATTTCCGATGATAAATAAGATACTGAACCTGGGTTTTCTCGGGCATGTTATAGTTATTGTTTTTTTCTAACAATGGATCATACTGAGCAACGAGTTTGATCACAGAGAGAAAGTTTCCAACATTTTATCCTCGTACTTATGAAGATGTGCCTCATGGCCACGCAGTGCCAATTTTTTTGAAACTAGAAACTTAATAGATATAAGTATTCTTTTCAAAATATCGCGCCAAAGTTTGTTTTTTTCCCAATTTTCTGCTTCCAGCAACCCACAGTCTAAAAAAAAGCGCTATCAGAAATATAACATTATGGACATGTCATTTGTTTATGAGTAGAATGGCGCCCCTTAATGCTCAATGGGGGCGCCAAAATCATGATTGCCAACTGCTTTGAAATTAAGATATTTGTGGAGCTCCAAAATTCAAACTTGCAAACGTATTTGGGATACATTAGTTTACATTAAAATAAAATTGAATAATTAGTATTCACACTCATTTTGGCGCCCACTAACATGGCGCCCGGGGACATATGTCCCCCCTGCACCCTCTAGCTACGCCACTGAGTGGGGGAACCAATCACTAATAAATCTTGATCGGAAAGGGAACATTTTCTCCTACAATTGAAGACCAGCTACATCAACAGTTAACGTCTGTAAAACCTTTCAGAGATGTCAAACTCGTGGAGACCTGTCCTTGAACTTCTCGAACGAAGACGATTAGAATATTAATCTTTGTTAAAGATAGCGTTTTCGTGACGGTCCGTGAATTCCCATTAACAAAAGATCCCGTAATTAATTCTATAAGAGAATTAATAATTAACAGAAATTTTCACAAAAACATTTAATTTGTCTACACATTTTTGTCTTCTGTCAGATTTTCGAGTTGCTATGGATAGCAGGAACTGTGGCTTGTAGATTTGACAGAGCTAAATAATGTCCAGCCAATATAAGAAAAATTCACTTTTGTAAAAAACAACAACTCTCCATTGACAGAAAATAGTTCATTAGAAATATAAGTCACATACCAAGTTGTTTGGACTTTTATCTGCTTATTATAGATAACCTCTCACCTCTGAACCCCAACTCTTTAAACACCAGCCTTGAATCTCTCAGAATTTTTCTCTTGACTGTAATCCTGACAAATCAGAGTAAAACCAATGTTTCAAAACACCAATAGTAATAAATACATACATGGTAAAAATATCTGATTTTTCAGAGATAAAAAAATGTTAAGAAATAAAATAAAAATTCCTTTCACAATTTTACAATAAAATGGGTACCTAACACTAACATGTAGTTAGGCGGCTGGGTAATGCGTGGAACCCTCAAAGCCGTGGCCTGTGAATGCTGCATCACTTGCCAACAGATCATCTGTCATGGTCTGTGGACGCAACTATCTTCTGCATAGAAGGAGCGTCTGTATAGATAAGATAAGAAGATAAGATATACATTTATTTGATAAGAATCGAAATAGAGAGAGAGAAAATAATTTTTTAATAAGATAAGAATATGAAAGTAGTGATTTCGTTTAAACAGGCTTTTAAGTAAGATCGACCTTTGGCGAGAGTTAATACCATCTTAGGATTACATGACGTCAACACCTGCGAAATATCCCATTAAAACTCTCACCCGCTGGTGTTGTTGCGTCAAGTCGAGGACCTTCATACTTGCTGGTGGGAAACAGATGCCCGAGTAATATAGCCCTGACCTGTCTAGTCATCATTACCGTTAACCGTTGTTATCAAATTAGGACATCTTCCGCAAGCACCACGCCACTTTAAAAAACAACGAATTTGACTTCAAGTCCATGAAGGTTAATGTAATTTTTTGTTTTAGAAAATATTTGAAAAGTCTGAAAAAAAATTAACCCCCACTCCAAAAAATTAAAAAAAGAAACTAACAAAGCAAAACAAAAACCATAAAAGGAAAATAAGATACATAGATAAAACTTGACGTCATCAATAACCTTGGAAGGTCCACGCAGACAAAGTCCCCCCCCCCATTTTGTTCACAGAAAGTTAAAGTGGTAGGGTGGGTGGAGTCCGAATTTATTTTAACAAGCTGGCCTTTTCCCACTGACCTGCTAACGTTAATATTAGAAGCGCATATGGGGATAAACAGGTTGGCGGTTATAGGATTTAATCACGCAGGCGTTAATCTTGTGGTGGCGTGTTTAATATGATCAGATCAGCTGGGGCTCACAGCTAAAAGCTGTGGTGCGCATGTTTCAGTGCTGATCACCACTGTGAAATGAACTTTTAACGAGGCGCATCAGTAGACATGAGTATGAGATGGTTTAAAATGTTCTGAGTTTTTTTTTAACTTACGGGTCAAGGTGCAGACAGGGCAGCAACCTGTTTCAGTGAGTTTCAGGTTGTTCCTGCACGTTAAAAAAACAACAACAAAATAACAAATTAATAAAAAAATTTAATAAAATGCTTCGTATGCTTTACTGGACGGACTGACCAATTTTGATAATACTTAACACATTTATTTTTAATACCCCAGAATACTGGGAAATGAGGAGACGGAGACACAAATAATTAAATATTTCATTCCAGGTTGGGGGCTCTCATTAGTTAATTCTCATACATGAACGCCTTTGATAGTCTCACTGCAGGTGGGTTTTACCCGACATCGAATCTGTATTGCTGATCGAATAAATGAATTGATAGGGACGCTCAATTGGGTTAGTACATGTAGGAAATAAAAAACATAATGTTAAATAATATGCCTACTCCTGATATGTACAGGTGAAAAATGTAAGCATAATATACGAAAAAGTATAATCATTATTATAAAGTTACAAAAACTTATAATTCAAATAAAAAACTATTTAAAATAAATCCAGACGAATAATTTAAAAAAGTAAAACATAGTCGAAATATTATTATTACTAAAGAAAATCTGAACATAAAAAGATTTTAAAAAATTAGCTTAGCAAATATACAACGTTCATGTACATTCTGTTTTATTCCTTTAGATACACATTTTACACATCCGTAAGTTCTTCTTTGTGTGATGCATTGCAATTTAAAAGTATTTCAAGTAAATAGCTTTTAAATGCTCGGGGCCGTCCATAAATGACGTCACGCACCTAGGGGGGGGGGAGGGGGGGTCACACTTTTGTGACGATGCGTGATGAGGGCGAGGGAGGGGGGTGGAAGAAATGTGACATCACATCAAAAGGGTAGCTTTAAATAAAACTTGTAAAATTTGGTCGCTTACAATTTATTTAATGACTTTATTATTTTTTAAATATTTTTTAAAATAATTTATTTTAAAAACCATCAGTGCTTCTCAAAGTGACACGTCCGTAGGGCATCAGACGCCGGTTGGCTTAAGTTATCAAGAAATGAAAATTAAATCTAATTATAATAGTTAATTTTGAGAACCCACAAGAAAACGTATAAAATTGTTACCCTCTGTTGTTTGATGTTGACATCAAAGCATTTGGGATGTAACCGCAGCTCCGTTTGGTTCTCTTACGGCAGGAGTCGGCGAACTTTTTGCCCCTTACCTCAAAATATACGAGTTTATGTGTGCGTTGTCCCCCCCCCCGCCAGACTCGAGATCCTGCCCACATGACTCGGGCGGGGATTAGGGGGAGCGTCATTAGCGCCCCCCACCTAAAATGTAACTGGTGAGTTTAACAAGCATGATAAGTGTCTACAAATGATATGAATAGGATTATGTGTAGATATTTTAAGTCAAAGCGACGCGGAATATCCATTTTTTGGGGTGGGATCTATTTGATACAATTATAAACGTTTTAAGTTTGATATAATTGTTCGATTGGTTTTTGGTCTAACGCCCCTCGCCATTCTAGATACAATAGTATTCATTAACTTTATTGAATGCATTAATTCTTGACATCGCAATTCGAGAGTAGCACAAAACAACTTTTCTTCTTAGTTCAGTTTTTAAGGCATTAATTTTAAATATCACAGAAAGGATACTTAACACAGTCAAGTCATGTGGATTAAGATTATTGTCACTCGTGTCAATATAAATAAAAGTAGGGTGTATTTAGGTGTCTTCGTATAGTACGTAGGTAAGAAATCTACATAGTTGTCAAATTTAAAAAAATGCTTTTTCTAGAAGGAACCGGTTCAATAGTGGGCATATCTAGTGGATTGTAGTGGATGTTTTTGTCCCAAATGAGTCTGCATTAACCCCCAAGAATTCCCTTTGATCCCAGATGGAGTAATTTACCCCTGTTCGCCGACCTCTTTCTTACGGGATGCCCGACAGTCAATTGAGGGATTTTTTAAAAATACATTTTAAAAATATTATTTTTAAATATTTTTTTTCTAAACAAATAAGTTAACTGTGATAATTAAAAGTCAATGTTTATGTGCATATACATAGCAGGAAAACTGTCATTTTAAGATTGAAATCAATTTGAGGAATCGTCCTGTATCTATGTATTCTTGGTTTATCAACAATGAAATGATCCTTGTAATATTAATAGTCACTTTCACGAGCTTAATCGCGAAGGTTAATCACATCAAATGGTTTTTGACATTACCGCTGCATTGTTCGTTAGCTGTCTTGCTATGCCTTGGCAACTAAACAAATTAAAAAAAAATAAATTATATAAAACAAGCCGAAATTATACTAAATCTTATAGGGTTTAAGCCATGTAGGGGCTCATTTTGCTATCACGTCAGTACAGGGAAAATCACGTCAAAACGGGAAAAGAATGCACTGGTACCTTGTAAATGGCAAAATTCCTGCCATCGTCTAATACGAAAAAGTTTGAGAAGCACTGGCTTACAATTTATTAAAATGACCTTTTACATAGCTTCACGTGTATTACGATATTGCAATACAGAGCTACACTAAATAAATACTTAAATGACAAAAAAGTGATTTGAAACATACTTATTTTAAAATAGAAATTAAGGTGGGTTTTAGTTTGATTTTTTTTTGGGGGGGGGGTCAAAGCTTTGTAACGTATTTTTGGAGGGGGGGGGTCTAACATTTTGTGACGACGCGTGACGACGCGTGACGAGGGGGGGAGGGGGTGAAAAATTGGCCAAAATAGCGTGACGTCATTTATGGACGATCCCTTCACATAAATTTGGCGTTTACGATGCTATTTTTTTCTTTTTTTTACGACACTAAAAACCCCACAAATGTCTTCATTCCTCAACAAACATCAACTGTATTCAGATTTCTTTTGACGCCATGAGTCATGAGATTAAAGTTTTCTTCCACTTCTCTCTTAATTCATAAAAAATGTTAAATAGTTCGTAGTCTGGCCAAAAGTGTGACTGCGTCATCATAAAACGTTACATTAACATTTTGTTTGTGTTAATAAGAATTCCACATGGTATTACAACTTTATTGTATTGAAGAAAAAATAATTAACAAGCTTAGATGTCGGACGGAATGAAACTGTAAGAATTTAATTCTGAAAGGCTCAGATGAAACTTTTGGGTTTGACCCTACACAGGGGTCGAGCACAGAAATACCTTTAACATAAATCTTTGCCTCCATACAGACATACACAACTGACTATGCTATCTGGCAATATCGACTAGGTGTCTGACAACGTGGTTGTCACTGTCTAGAAACAATGTATCTTTCCATAAGGGCCATGCTGATTAGGCTGCATGTAAACAGTGTCCATGTTGTGTGGAGCAATACCTTTGCTTTATTACAAAATTATCTTCGATTTCAGCAGCACTTTCATGTGGATTCATTGCATCAGTCTGTGCTGTTTACCAATACTGTCGTTGAGTGTGCAGGGAAATATATTTATTTTTTTCATTTTCTTTTCTCTTTTTGAACGCAATTTTACATATTCTGCAAGAGTCTTCTTAAAACTTTCACAATGCATTTGATTCCATTTTACTTTTTGCTTGTTGTTTGCATTACTTTTTCTTTGTTAAAATCTTTCTACTTTTATTCATGACCAGCAACAAAGCCCGTCCAAGGATGTTCCGCCACCGTTCCGTGGCATGTTGTAACTCCCCTCCAACAGCCGTCTCGACCGGCACACATGTGCATCACGTCAAAAATACTATCCATTTTAGTTAAAATAAATAACTCGTAAAAACAGAGCTTTTGACAATAAATCCCAACGCACATAACTCAAAATAAAGTTTTGGAAGAAATACTGCCACAAAAATAACTCGTTTTGAACGTCCGCGTAAACGTGTTCAATATGTTTGGCTGTAGGAGTCATATGTGTTAGAGGGACCAATCGCTATCGATGACCGCACGGGACATAGCATTTTATTACATAGGATGTCTGAGTTTTTTAAAATTGCGTATAAAATATCTTTGCCAAGAGTAATATTTTACTTTTATGGTCATTAAATGTCTTTGACCAGAAATAAGATGTTCATTTTCAACCTTGAATAAATCTCGCAATGGAAATGTGTGCACTTTGAGGATGGAATATATTTAGAACCATGAAAAACATCGCTATAAGACATACACTGTCATGCATTCTGAGAGCTTGTCATTAATGACACTTTAATGTCCATATACATTTTTCTTAAAAACAATTTGACAGCAGTTCTTTTTTCCCGTCATTTTTCTCCACGCATATAGTCATTGTTCTGCAACAACCCCAATGCTTATCCGCAATTACGATGGTATTTTTTATAGTTATATAATATGCTTGACAGCGTGCGTAAATTATGGCAGATATATGTGTGCAAATATATTTCAGATTGTTATTCATATAATGGTCAGTCCGGGGTTAAATAAGTTAAACGCCATTATCACGAAAATTAAAAATTAAATAAAAATACAACCCCCCTGCCCCCGCTCAGCCTGCCACCCCAGCATGAAAAATAGTTATGCCTATGCCGTTTAGCATTACAGATTTATTTCTGAGTTTCAGGAAATAACAGCTTAAATTTTGCTTAAGTCACACATTAGAAAATTCCAGATGAGTTGTTCGTAACCTGTTAAAATGTGACAGGACACGAGGATTTAATCCTTTAATCTCCAGAGTTAACCATGACATTAAAGCTTTTAAAGTTGGGGTTAAAGTTTTAAAAAAAGTTGTTGAAGAAAACAATGACTTAAATGTCTACATCAAGAGGACGCAACTGAGTTTTAATGTTATCATCAACATCAAAGCTTGAGGCTTCCATTCTCTGCAGAATACATATAAGTGAGCGTGCACAATGCGCGTCAAAAGTTTTAGTGTCAACTTTTTTTCAATTTCTGGCTGAAAAATCTCATAAAAACTCTCAAGGTTTCTCATTGACGTTTACAATTAGTGCTACGTTTACGTGCACGAGTTAAAAATATTTGTTAAGACATTCAGCTTCAAATTGTAATGATGAATACAATATTTATGGACATAAATGTCAATTAAAAAAACATATGAATGAATGTATGGCTTGCTGTTAGTGTGTTTGTCAGTTATGGCTTACTACATAATCCATTCGATCGCCATGAAACTTTAGGAGTTAGTTCAGTACGCTCCTGTGATAGTAATAGGCAAATTAAAACAAAAGTGACACTCAAGGAGGGACCGGGATCGGTTTTTCCCCTTTTATAAGCTATTTAAATATTATTTTATTCATCCGATCCTTTTTAAATTATGTGATATTACTGAATAAAAATTTCGGTAATTTTCAAAACAAATTAATTACCTCTCATGGAGACTGGGGGCCTAAAATGTCATTTTCCTTATATGAGACTGGGGGCAAGTACACGGCTTTTTCCCGGGTTTAACAACAACAGCAACAGCAACAAAAACAACAACAAAAACAACAACAAAACAACAAAAACAGAACAACAACAAAAACAACAAAATCAACAACAAAACAACAAAAACAAAACAACAACAAAAACAACAACAACAAAACAACAACAACAACAACAACAACAACAAAGCAACAACAACAACAACAAAGCAACAACAACAAAACAACTACAACAACAACAGCAACAACAACAAAGCAACAACAACATGAAGGACATTGTCGTCGCAGGGCAAGGGATGTGGACAACAACAACAGCAAAAACAACACAAAACAACATCAGCAACAGCAACAAAAACTGCAACAACAACTAAAACAACAACAACTGCAACAACAACAAAAACAAAACAACAACAAAAACAACAACAACAAAAAAAACAACAACTACAACAACAACAGCAACAACAACAAAGCAACAACAACAAAACAACAAGTACAACAACAAAAGCAACAAAAATAAAGCAACAACAAAAAAACAATTATTTTATGGCGATAGTCGCCTTCTTGTTAATCTCGACGCCAAAATGTTTATTATTTTGCGTCATTATTTTACGTCTTAATTTTCAATAATTTTTATTTTATATAGCTCATATAAGGAAAAACTACATTTTGGGCCCCCGGAACGAAATTTCACGTTATTTGGTTGTCTGGATCTTGAGTTATTAGGGAACAGACAGACAGACAGACAGACAACAAATGCGTCTTATATGTATAAGAAAGAAGATATATATAGAGAGATATATAAAAATTATTTTAAACATTTGCAACTAGGTTGATGGATAGATCTTGACCTAACTTGTTACACACAAGCTTGATAGCCCATAATGAAATTTATCAGGACATTGAACTCATAAGGTCCATTTATTCTGGGCTGGGGGCAGCAAATCTTTAAAACACTTTAAGACTTTTTTTTCGCCATTCGATTTTTTAGTCTTGACAAATATTGACACATATCTCTATCATAATCTAGTTTGAAAATTTCAAGTTCTTTTTACTTCACATATTGCGCCTTTTGGGGCCAAGGGGCTCTTAATGTAGTTTTCTTATCAAAGCCTTATAAAAATTATTTTAAAAATTGGCTACCGGCGCTCTAATATTGACACTTATTCATCATTATCGAGATTGAAATCTTTAGGCGTTTTAAACGTTATATCTTGCACAATTTGGTCCCTGGGGCCTTAATTTAATTTGTCTAATTTAAGCCTAATAAATATAGTTTTAATGATTGGCCACAGGCACCATTCATCCGATCAACATAAAACTTTGGTAAGGTGTTAAGTACAATCCCGCGAATGGTTCTGGCATACCTTTAAAAACTAATTACCACTCATAAGGGCCAGGTGCCCTAAATGTTAGTTTCATTGAATGAACTATTAGATATTGTAAACATTGGCTACTTGGTAAATGGATGGATCTTGACCAAACTTTGTAAATAAATACATTTACGGCGAATATTTAAATACTATAGAGCATTTAACTCCTAATGTCCATTCCTTTTTGGTCAGGGGGTCCAAATATTCTCGTAAACTTGAAATATGTTATTCTTCGATATTACACGATCTTGACAAATATTAACACACTTAGCTATAAAAGCTTGATGGCCTATTACAAAAATATTATGGGCATTGAACTCCTAATATCCATTCATTCGGGGCTTGCCGCCAAGTAAGCACAAAACATCACAAATATTTTAAAAAATATATTTGTCATGTTCCAGATTGAAATGAACAAGTGTTTCGAACTTAACGTATTGCACCGATTTGGTCCGGGACCATTTTGTGTCGTTAAAAAAAAGCTATATACATATTTTATACATCCAAACGCTAAGAAAATTTAGGGAATTTGTTGAATGCACTATCACGAAGTTATCTGGCATTTTCAACAAATGTAAGGAAGGTGTTGAATACACTAGCACGAAGTTATCTTGTATTTTCAACAAATTTAAGGAAGGTGTTGAATACACTACCACGAAGCTATCTGGCATTTTCAAAAAATGTAAGGAAGTTGTTGAATACACTACCACGAAGTTATTTGGGGATACGGTGATCGAGTGGCAGTGACTGGCGTACCGATGGTCACGGGTTCGAATCCATGGGAAGCCATGGATTTGTTCCCGGTGCCTAGGGCGTCCCCGAGTCCACCCAGCTTCGAGTTGGTACCTAACGCATAGTTAGGGAAAATAAAAGGCGGCTGGGTAATGCGTGGAACCCTTATAGTCGTTGCATGTGAACGCTGCATCACTTGCCAAAATCAACTGCTGCCTTGCAGATGGTCTTGGCTGACCAAAGGCTATGGAAGCACATCCAGGCTGAAGTCGGAGACCACGGGCCAATTGGCGCAAAACTCGTCGGCACGCAATACTCAAATTGAGAACGAAGAAGAAGAAGTTATTTGGCATTTTCAACAGATTTAAGGAAGTTGTTGAATACACTACCACGAAGTTATCTAAATACCACTAATTGGAACCGGGGGCCCAAAATGTCTTTTTTCCTTAAATACCCTACTAGGTATATGAATGGCTCTTGATAAAACTTAGTGCATAAGAACTTTAGATCTGATATTAAAAAAAACTAAAGGGCAATGAAACCCTGATGTCGATTCATTAGATTTATCACGATCTTGACAAAATTATCCATCATGATTTATATTCAAATCTACAGGGGTTTTGAACTTTACGTGTTACTTCGAATGGGCTGGGGGGGGGGCGCTAATTTCGTTTTTATTAATCCGATCGCCAGAAAACTTTCGGGAAATTGTAGAATACACTGCAGCGAAGGTTTCTCGTATTGTTTTTAAAAAAAATCAGCACTAATTATTTTCTGTGAATTTCCTGTTTTCTGAGAGCGTTGCAATTCTCCACGTGTCGGCTAATTAAAAAAAAAGATATGAAACAAATTGTTAATTGTGTCAAGAGAATCTTAATTTAACGTTATATGATACTACTATTTTACAATACGTTTTTGTAATGATCTTCGCGTCCCCTTTGCTACTTTATTTGATATTTAAATTTGAGACTCAGCAAAAGATGACTTAAGACACGATTATGGTAAACATGCATGCAGCTAAAAATAATTACAACATTTAACTTCAGAAATTGTCAATAAGAAGTCCATCAATCTAGTTTTAAGAGCTCAGCCCCATAATGCAGCGTGTATTTACTTTTATACTGAATGGACATTTTCAACAATCTAGACGCACAGGAAACATATAAGCGGAGTTAGACAAAAAGTTGTGTTTAGTAAGTTAATATCACATACTGATCACATTTTTGAAGATAGCAATATGAATAATTTGTACTAAGTCTACGGAGACCATGGTGAGCCGCTCATCAACTGGATGAGTTCATTCTTCTAACTATAAACGTAGGAAAAACCTGCGAATGTTAAATAAATGAAGGCTTCAGATGGCGCCCACTTCAGATTAAAGGACTGAGCCGGGTTTAATTGTTTTGCATTGTGCCTGTCCAGGGAGTTTGTTAGATACATAATACTAGGTGCCCGAACCAGCCGCTGTGTTCTGGTATCTCATGTTACAGAAAATAAAAAAAAATGCCAAACCCATTTTCGTCTAGAAAACTTGTGAAGAACTCTAAAAAAATACAAATGAAATTGCATCAAATGATAATTTCAATAAACACTCCTAATGCACTGCGTACCACCTCCCCACACCACCACCTCCCCCCTCCAACAGAAAAAAGCCATAACGTACCAAGACAAGACAGTGCGGGACTCAGTAAAAAAGACACAAACGGGGGAGTTATCATTCAACGATGTTACGATGTATCGATCGACAGTGCTATTGGTGGGGTTTCTCTTGTCTTCTACAAGGTTTATAGAAAAGGAAAAAAAATACCGTCTTCCCCCTAGGACTAAGCAATGTAAGTGAAACAAATAAAACGAAAACAAAATTGTGCAATGTGTTTACTGTTTTTCTTAGAAGGATGCTGTTTTTCTCATCAAACCAAGGAATTACATTTTTTTCTCCGCATGGTGTAATCTAAAATTTGATCAACCTTGGAACGTTCCCGTGCATATAGTTATGGTTGAAATTATGTGATTTTTAGTGTTCCTATAATTTTCCACAAGTGTCATGTCAGTTTTCTGGTTGGAGTTTTATAATTATCTGTGTTTCTATAGCTTACCTCAAACGACATGCCAATTTTTCTGGTTGGAGCTATATAATTAGTAGTGCTTCTGTCACGTCCCCAACATTGTTGGCAGTCATCATGAAAACTGCTTTTAACTTCATTCGCCAATGTTTTACTTTAAAAGTTTTTTTGTCATGAAACTAAATGCTGTCTATTTCTTTTCTTTCACATGATCCTGAGGGGCATTTTTGTACATAACACATTTATTATAGCTAACTAAATTTACGTTACATATTTTGAACACATATTTCTTAAGTCGCCACACTGTCAATCACTAATCGACTAGTCATCACGCTCTCTGATACTCAATTCGATTAAACATTGGAAGTTCAGAACTTAAGTATGATAATTATATTTTAAAAGGCAATGTTATTCAATCAAATTATTCAGAATAATATAAATTCTATTTAAAAAAAAACATTAATAAAACAACAACACAAGAATCCTATTTCATGATGAAAATTATTCGTTTGATCTTATACGCAAATTAACAGCACATTTAATCGCGTTCTGATCGGTGTTTACGACTATTGCATTATGTAACCGAAAGCTCACGAATTGCTATCAGGGTAGGAAGGTACGAGTATGTGTCATTCTGTCTAAATACCACATTCCTCGATCCTGAAGTATACTATGAAAAGTTGTTGAAATAAATTTATTCATTTAACTATTTTTACGTTCAAAAGAATGTGCTTATGGGACTAATTTTTTTTTGAAAGATTTAAAAAGGAAAAAAAAATCAAAATTAAGAGATCATAGTGTTTTAAAAGTAGCCTTTTTCTCGAAATCACTCTAAAGTGACCTAGCATGTTTTTCAAGCGGGACTCTTTACATAATCTATATATCAAATTAAAAATAACTTTTATTTAAATTTGTGTTTATAAATGAAAAATGAATCATTTCATAAAAAGTATCAGCAATTTTACAATTTTAATGTGAATTTTACTTTGAGTGAAAGTTTTTTCTTCTGTTCTCATAATAACCTAACCTACTGTAATTAACGCACCTGAACTGAAATTTAAAAAAAAATCAACAATCTTAACTGTATAATTCTTATCTTATCTTATCTTATTTTATCTTATCTTATCTGTTTACAGACGCTCCTTCTATACAGAAGATTATTGCGTCCTACGCTTATCTATGGTTGTGTTTAGTCCTGCATTTTTATTAGAGATTTAAATGTTGATAAAGTGTTGGTCCTCCTGGATTCTTCAGGCAACCCATTCCACGCCCGAATTCCGGACGGGCAGAAGGAAAACTTGTATGTTTTTGTTCTTGCATACGGAATAAGAAAGGTGTTTTTATCTTTATGTCTATCTGAGGGTAGTATTAAGTTATCTTTGTGTTGTATTTCTAAATTAGAATTAATTGCTTTATGTATGATTACTACTTTGCTCTTGGTTTTTCTATCCTCTAGTGTTTCAAGGTTTAATGATTTAACTAATGGTGTTATTCTTGTCAGTTTCGAATATTAGTAGCATGGGGAAACCTTGATATTCTGAATTATAAAAACCCCAATCCAGTATATTCTCTTTTTATAGCGATTTTTTGGTCATTGTTAGACTGTAGTATGCCCAACCGTTCAGATATACTTTCTAACGTATGTATACACATTTCCTTATTTTAAAAGTTAGTTATAAAACTCTTTTATATTCTCGCGCGACCGAGATGTCGTCGGTTTTTAAAGAAGTGTATCACCCGTCAAAAATGACGGAAGTTTTCAAAAATAAATACACATCAGTTTAAAAAATAACGTAACAGACCTTTCATTTTTTAAATTTATTTTTATTTTAAAAAATCGATCGCAGCGCCACCTAACAGCACTTTAAAACAAAATCGATCGCAGCGCCACCTAACAGCATTACATCCATACAGACAACGGGAATTACGTATACTGATTTGTTTGACATAAACACGTACAATAGTTGTCCTTATTATCTGTGTTTTCTGTACAAGGTTAAATAGCTTATAAAGTATATATTTCTGGGTTGTTACATACACCTGAGGTATGATATACGTCAGCTCAGACTTTTGATTATCTTGTTCTGTCTCTAGGAAAATGATAGAAATCGAAGTCCCCTTTTCCCCCTCCTCCAAAACATATTTGATCAAGTTAATTATAATCATTCTTAAAAGTACAACTTGCAATGACAGAGATTACAGTGCGGTGTTCAACTGTTGAAGAAAGAAGAAAGGTGCGTAGTGAATCAGGAAAGTGCAAGATGAAGCAGTGAAGCACGGTGTAGTGGAGAAAGTACTGTGGGATGTAGAACGTGTTTTGTGATGTGTAGTGTTGTAGTGTTTAATAATAAAGTAAGAAGTTGAGACTGATTCAGGAATTTGCACAGTGAAGTAAGAAAACACTAGTTGATGTTGTAAATTGCAGTGTAATAAAAGGAATAGAATAGTGAAGCAGGACATTGTCAGCATATATTTTGTCCTTTTATGTTTGATTTTAGCTCATCGGTATCTAATCATAAATTAGAGAGAGAGAGACACACAGAGAGAGAGAGAGAGAGAGAGAGAGAGAGTGAGAGAGAGAAGAGAGAGAGAGAGAGAGAGAGATAGATAGATAGAGAGAAATAGAGAAATAGGGAAAGAGAGAGAGAGAGAGAGAGAGAGAGAGAGAGAGAGAGAGAGAGAGAGAGAGAGAGAGATGATCATAAAAAGTCAGATGCCCACACATTTCACACAGCTTAGAGAAGGAGCTCAAAAGTAAAGTTTCTTCCAAACAAGCTGTGCTAGTGCTCGTGAGTTCTTATCATGGGATTAACCATCAAAGGAATTACGAATAATCTCAAATAAACAATAGGAAACGTGAGTAGCAACAAATTCTTTATTTAACCATACCGGCATAGTTTAAATAAATCGAGCTTCATCAAACGTCATTCTAAAGGACATTGCTTGACAAAATGACAAAAAACTAATTAAATAATACAGATAAAATAGTTGTAAATCTACAACATTATATTCAAGTAATATTCCAAACCACTCCTCTCCCGCACTTTTGCAACAAAAGTAGCTTAACCCCCACCATGACCGTCTCAGGAAAGATGGGAACACAATGACCCAACAATTAGTGTTAGCGGTCCCGCTTGGTCCCCAGGGGAGGTAGAAAGTTTTTAGTCCTTCTGGCATCAAGCCAACATGTAGTTGCAAACGGCGGCGGGCGGAATATAAGATGAACTAACTTTGGGGTTCCTAACCAGTGGTGCATGCACCCCCAAGGGGTGCATGAGCAGGTTCCAGGAGGTGCATGAACCATTCAGCGAAAAGAAAGAAAAAGAGGAAGAAAAAAAAGAAGGAAAAAAAAGAAGGAAAAAAAAGAAAGAAAATCTGATAATCTAAAAATGTGATACTCATTCGCGCATCGTTCTGCGCATGTGGAAAATTGACGGAAAAACATTTTTTGCAAAATGAACAGTTCGCTCTACGTGTTCCTCGGAATTTCGTGTTTTAAGTAACAGTTTTCTAAAAATAATTTTAATTTTGTCATCAAATACGTCAGATATATGTCTTCCGGTGACCCTTTAACTGTTTTGAGAGGATGTAAACGTTGGGATTTTTTTTCCTTCACAAGGTCTTAAAAACATTAATATATTATATGTAAGCCAATATTTGTCATTGAAACCAAAAATCTTGAGTTGAGCATTCAATTCCGGTCATTAAAAACACCAACTTTGTCAGTTAAAAATTTGCCTGTGACTAGTACGACTTTCCGATTGTCATCTCATCACCCTCTCAAAATCGTTAATAAATAAAGAGAGAGAGAGAGAGAGAGAGAGAGATGGAACACAAAAGCCTCAGTGCTTCCTCTGTGGAAAAATCCTGTGCAATGACAACATGAAGCCCGTTAGACTCCGAGAGCACTTGGAGAAAGTCCATCCATCCAATTCAAGGACAGTGTTGAGGTCATCAAGCAGAAGAGAGCTCACTTCTTGACCTCAGGTACCTTGCCCAAGCTTGAATTTTCTTTGTCACAGAAATCTGCACTGTAGGCATCATTTAAGTTTGCATATCTTGTTGCAAAGAACAAGATGCCCCACACCATTGGAGAGCTTTAGTGAAGTCTTGTGCTCTGGAGATGGTGGAACTGATGTGTGGTCACCAGCAGAGGAAGCAGGTTGAGAAAGTTCATTTGTCCAATGACACTATTCATTCCAGGATTAGTGTCATGGCTGCAGACATTCTGGATCATGTCTTGTGCGAGATGAGAAGCAGTCCTTTTAAATTTAGCATACAGCTGGATGAATCCACTGATGTAGCACAATGCAGTCAGATTCTTGTATTTCTGTGATATGTTCTCAGTGGATTGCTGAAGCAGGGATTTCTCTTTTGTAAGCCACACCTAAGCTACTACCATAGCTGCTGGTGTGCTGCAGCTAGTCAGGGCATTCTTCACTGAAAACCAGTTTGACTAGAATTCAAGAATTTCTTCAATTTGCAAAGGTGGTGCTCCCTCCATGCTCGGTAATAAGTCAGGATTTTTAGCACTGGTAAAGAAAGAAATTCCAGATATTGTTACTACCCACTGTATACTTCATCGCCAGGCTCTGGCATGCAAAACTCTATCTCCAACCTTGAAGTCAGTTCTTTCTACTGCAGTCCAAGTTGTAAATTTTATCCGCTCACATGCCTTGAACCACCGCCTCTTCAAGTTGTTCTGTCAGGAGGTGGTCTCTGAGAATGAAGTTCTGATCTAACACACTGAGGTGCGCTGGTTGTCCAGGGGATGGATACTTTCACGGTTAGTAGAACTGAGAGCGGAGATTGCCATTTTCTTGCGAGAAAAAGAGAGTTACCTTGCTGATAAGTTTGACTGTCCAAATTTCATTCATTACTTGGCATACCTGGCTGACATCTTCACCATCTTGAATTAGTTGAACACATCTCTCCAAGGACCTGATGTGACTGTAATGGATGCTACTGAGAGATTGCAAGCCTTCCTTAACAAACAGCCAATATTCCAACGACGACTACAAAAGTCCAACTTGGCCAACTTTCCAGTCTTGGATGAAGTTGTAACATCTGGTGCAGAAGGAAGCACTGAGGGATCACTGCCTGACAAAATCAAAGGGGAAATTTCAGATCATAAAAAGCAGCAGATCTCTCACTAAATTATCTGTTTCCTATTGTCAAAGCTGTTGTGTTCCTAAAATAAACATAGTTTATTATGCATTTTCTGCAAGTTTAAAGAGGGGGTGCATGAACTTTTTTTTTGGGGCATCTGAAGGGGTGCATAGACCCCAAAAGGTTAGGAACCACTGATTACTAACTGCTCTAGTTCGAAAGGTTTTACCTTTAAGGTTAAAAATAATAATAAAAGTTGAGAAACGAATTTTAAAAGAACAAATTTTCAAGGGAGAGAAAATAACGTTTGAAGGAGAATAATGGGATATAGGAGGTAAATAACGGAATACAAAGTTAGATCTTCTCAAAACTAAGAATTGAAAAAAATATAGTTTAAATTAGTTAATTTTTTATTATCTATACTAATAAAAAACAAAGCCCTGACTGACTGATCACAAATTCTTCTATTTCCCATGTAGGTAGAAGCATGAAACTTTGTAAAGTTGATGAGTACACTCACACGACGTAACCAGTTTTAAAAAAATGAAATGACCAACAACAGGGAGCTGGGGTCCCAAATGTAGTTTTTTCCTAAAAAGAGCTATATCAAAATTTGTTTAAACTTTGGCTACTGTATAAACTGTAAATGGATAGCTCTTGACCAAACTTTGTACATTAAAACTAGATTGCCTATATTAAAATCTCTTTTCTTTCCTCTGAAATTTTAAAGAATTTATTCCCCATTCGATATCACACGATCATGACAAACATTGACATACATCTCCATCATGATCCATATTGAAATCAAACGTTTTTTTAAAACTTAACATCTTCAACCGATTGAGCCACGGGGGCCCTTAATGTCGCTTAAAAAAATAAGCTGTATGAATATTATTTTATTCCTCAGATTGCCATAAATTTTGGGAAGATGTTAAAATAATTCCCGCAAAGGATTCTTTCTACAACTGATGGTTCTTGATCAAACTTGGCACATAAGAACTTGACAGCTCATATTTAAAAACCATTGGTCATTGAAGCAATGATGCCCAAGCGTTAAGCAGGTTTCATTTTGAAATTCTACAATTAACGGTTTTAACGGTGTACAACGTTCACCATGTAAAAAGTACTTATTTATGGTCTTATGTTCACAAATTTGGTAGGCGGCTTCCTTGCGATAACAAAAACCGATGAAAGTAATTATTTCACTGGTATGACTCCATTATCGGTCAGCACATTCAAATTTACAACTGTCTTTGTTTCTTATGGGCCCATCTTAAAGGAATTTGTTACGCGGTTTCTCAAAGCTAGCCGAGTCTTACTTCGCAGCTGCGCAGCGCGGGTATTTTGCTGGTATATAATAAATTTTAAACGTTAATTTGAGATGACATTTCTCTGTCACACCAATCCAAAAAATTTACAAATATTTTTATAATCTGTTATTACAAGTTTCAATTAGAAACTATGCGAAAGTTACTTATAATTTTAAAATAGGATATACGTCTTCCTTGCTCAAACGTTAAATATATGTATTAAAATTGTTGAGGGTAACTAAACATACACGCACACTTTAATAAAAATGACAACTGGGCAGGTACTACTGCTATTTTGTTTATATTGGAATTTCATTGCAAACAGGGCACATCATGGCAGAATTCTAAGTGAAGGCTCGACAATATCTTTATTTGAATTTAATGTAAGAAATCGATGCTAACGTGTCGCAGCGTGGGTTACAATGGGAAATGCCGTGGAGACGTTTAATGATATTCACGCTAGCGTCACTCTGTCATTAGCTGAGTCAGTCTTAAGTTTTAGTGTTTAAAGAAGGAGGTTACATATAAAAACATCAACAATAAAATGTGTTTTCTGCTTGTTAACACTTATAATTGCTGAGAAAGTTTGTAATAATGTAACATCAAATCCCACCCCGCCCCACATACATTTATGTTGTAGACACAGAAGACATCAGGTGTCAAGAAATATGCAAAAAAGCACTTCTAAATTAGCCCCGTTTTTTGTTGTAATCTCTGGACATTAATCACAAGGACACAGATTACATGTGAAACGGCATTTTCCTTGTGTCAAAGCAAAGCAAAAAAAAATCTCTTTCGTTATTTTTTTCTCCTTGTAACAACTCATTTTTCATTTTAGATCCACCCTTCCCCTTATTTTCTATGTTATAAATATTTTAAAAAATTATTTTATTAAAGAAGTTGATGGTGAACCATTTCAACGTATTGAATAAACAACAATATTCATGATTGATCACCAAGAAATTATTTTACTAATATGCGAGTTAAAAGCGATACTTATTGAAAACAAAATATCTGTATAGAGTGCTCTCATCAAGAGATGAATTTACATGATTTTCACAAAACACAAATGATTTGCTCTTCAAATATAAACTGGTATTAAAAAAGTTTTGAAAAAAATTAAATGTAAAAATTGTGATTTTACAACTGATTTTCGGGCATTCAAATATAAATTAATAAAATGCGTAAAACCATGGTCTTATGAAAATAATAATCGCTAGATGAAAGGTAAGAGATTAGGTAGTATGTTAATTTTTGCAACGGTAGGACATTCAACTTCTCATCTGACGGACTTTAATTGTTAACCAAGCGGATTTACATGTCCAGGGATTCTTTTTTAGCGACGGAACCATTCTGTATTAATATATAAAAACATGTGATGAATGTGAGTTTTAACACACACATTGTTTTTAAAATAGACATTTTGAATGAAAGATTAACTTTAAAGCATCTAGATAGGTAGGGCATTTTGAAATGAAATCAGGACACAGCGACAAAGATCTTATTCTATTTGTATTATCCTACATGCGTAGATTTTGGTAACGGTAATCAAGTGAGGTCCCATGAATATAGCTGTCTTATTTTGTTTTTAACTATGGATAAGCATAGGACGTAATAATCTTCCGTATAGAATGAGCGTCTGTAATAGATAAGAAAATAAGATAATAAATTGACTGGACGAATTTCTGACATGCCGGGTAATATTTAGATCAGTGGTTCCCAAACTTTTTGGACCCACGGACCCCTTTTATAGTCAAAACTTCCCCACGGACCCCCAAGTGAAAGAACTACATAAATGCATAGTACTAAAATTTACAATTTAAAAAAGCAACATTTTGGTGAATAAGTAGGGAATTTATTGAAATTATCACTTTTGCTTAAAATAAAATTGAAAATAATTAATAACTTGGATTAACGTGATAAGCTATTACGAGTGTATTTATGACCGACTCAATGATTGTGAGTAGCAACCGCAAATCCCCACGAGCACCAATTTCTAGTCGTTTTCTGTTTTTTCTTTTTTATGATGAGGTTCATAACGCCACTGATTCTTTGTTCTACCAAATAGGAAGGAAAGCCGTCAAAAACTTCTGTACAATAACCCATAATGCAAAATTTAAAATTGGGATCTGACTTTGTAACCAGAATTTGTGGTATCCTTATATTCAAACATTGGTTTAAGTTGCTCATTTCAATAAGCTGCTACTGTATTAGTATGGATTCATCTGTGTTTGGGATCTGAGTTTGTCCACGCGCTGAAGGGCTCAACTGCCAGTCGGGAATATCCAAGTGAAAAATGTCTTCAAATCTTTGGTTCAGGTCTGAGGTCTGCATGAAGAGCCGTTAAGTTTTGACAGTAAGCCAGCAAATCTTAATATCTATTTTGCAATTTCAAACGATTTGAAAAATGAGAACATTCTCCTGTGAGGCGAGCGCACTATTGACTTCGCTATCCAGCCGCCAAACATTTAGCCATACTTCAAATATTCAACAACACCGTATTGTCGGCATTGTTTAATCGGCCCACTCAGTGTTGGATTTACCTATTTGCTAAACAAGCTATAGCTTAGATCCCCCGCCTTCTTGGGGCCACCCGGAATTTTGTTTTCATATTTGGCACTAAGATAGAATATCTGGACTTCAAAAGGGCCCCCATATGTCCAATAGCTTAGGACCCCATCAATTCTTAATCCAACCCTGGGCTCTCTCATTCTCTTATATGTTGTAAAAAACCACTGTTAATAATTATTAACGTTTTCATTGGAATGTTTCAGAAAAGCCCTATTGAAAAAATATTTAATGATAGGATACTATTTAGATAAATATAACTTTCCGACACATATAAAAATACACAACCTTGCAACTCTCGTATATTCAAGTTTAAAAACTGGTATTTTCTGGCCTAGTTATAGTAATTCCGAATTTCTTATGCATCAAGCTTGACCTTTTAACAAACCAAGCATTTTGAGTGGTTATAGATGTGTAAATTACCGTAGTTCTAATAACTTTTCTAAGTAAAACAACTTTGTAGTCCATGACTGATAGCACCTAAGATGGTATTTAATTAGTAGAAAAGACATTCACACACTATTTTATTTATTATTATTTATTTTAATTTCCATAATAATAAAAATTGATCAGTTTTATTAATTTAAATTAAACCTTGCGCGGACCCCATGTCGTTGTTCAGGGACCCCCCAAATTAATTTTAATTTTCCACGGACCCCCTGAATGGTACCGGGGACCCCTGGGGTCCGTACGGACAACTTTGGGAACCACTGATTTAGATCAACTCTGTGACTAAGCTAAACTTTCCATTCATGCACAGTCGCACAGTTTTTTTTTACTGATATTGCGTAGTCAGCAATATATGTCCATGATATTAATGGCATTTGTGTTTGTATGAAAGGGTAGCACACAATGTTTCCAATAAATGGCACGACGCGTCTATTCGGGAGATTACCTTAATCAGTTTTCCGCTATTGTCAGTATCAGCTTAATTAATGAAGATGAATTTTGAAAGAATTACAATTGACGGATGGCCATCAAAATAACACTCGGTTGTAAGTATAAGGATGTAATATCAAGACTACATGAATAATTTTTCATTCCGCTTGCAGTCTTCAGAACACAGTGGGACCCTCAATTTGGGCTGGCCCCTTCTTGAATGTGGAAGATAAAACTAACTGATCTGCTGTGCAATATAGAGCTCAGAAATATATTCAGAGAAGTAGATGGAGAAAAACAATCTTGAATATTTTATGAGACACTTGCCGTCCATCTTCATAAGAGTTCGAGTTTTTTTAGCGGTTCATGCGCATTTTTGGGAGCCCCTGTTTGTGCGAAAATCTTTTCTCCGGTGCAATTCAACAAGGCAAACTTCAGGACAAACTTATTGATGCTATTTTTGGCCACCATTCATAGGTTCTCAGTTGCTTTCTCACTAAAGCTCAGCGGTTTTGAAAGAAGCGCTTCCAGGTCTCTGACATCGAGGAATGGAGTATAAGAAAGTGTTTATGAGAACCAATATTATTTTTCATTTGATTAATTTTTTAAAAAAAAGTATCGATTACTTTTTATCACTTTGAAAGTCCCATTTTTCGTTGAATACTTTGATGTTGTCCGTCTCACCCAGATTCTACATCAGGCCGAGTTTGGGGCCCTTTTTATGGTCTTGTTATTAGAATAGATACGTTTATGATTTTGAGTGCTCAGGCTAAAAAATTGGGTTTTAAAATCGTGCCCTAACTAGCATAATAGCACGTTACTGTAATCGCTCCACCACAATTTCTTAAAGTGTTGTGCCATAACAAACACCGTATTTAAAGGGCTGAGGGAACATTCATAGCTTTATAAACACCTTCTGTTTAATATTATCCTAAGTGTTGTTGTTGTAAAACTAAAGAAAGTCAATATCTACATCTTTATGGGGCTCTTAAACACGTGATTCATTAAAATTGAACCGGATAGCAATTTGTACTCAATTAAAACACAAATTTAAACTTAAAATCTTCTCATCTGCTAAGGAGCTCTTCATTAAATGCTTGCTACTTGCCAGAGGTGGCAATTAGCAAATGTTTCTGTGTGATATACTCAAGCCACTAGTAATTTGTGAAGGAGAGCAAAAACGACATCCTTGACAATGTGTGTAGGCGGATGAGGGTGCACTTAATATTTGTCAAGTGGTGATTTAAAAAAAATTATATTAATTTATTGTCATCCTTGCCAAGTTATAAAACATTTAAAAAAAAACAACAAACAAACAAACAAACAAAAACAACAAACAAACAAACATTTTGTTTACTGCCATCTGAATCTAGGATGATTAATTAATATTGTTTTTGTTTCACGGACAAAAATGTCTTAACTAATTCATTCTCTAACAGCGACGCTGAGGAAACAGAAATCTAATAGTTTTCCTTTTCGTATACAAGTGAGAATCTTGAAGAATTAGTTAATAATAATGGTCAACCTTTATTTTATGCTTATGTTGTTCCAAAGACAGGGGCATATTAAGTTGGTGGAGTTAGAGCAACATTTATCTAGCACCGTCCATGCATAATTTCCCACTTACGCAACCCGTCCTTAAAAGTCAGTAACATCACAGGGGTTAGTGGCGCCAAGAGCGAGCAAGATTATTTGCCACCCCAAACCCTAATTAAAAAGCCTTTAATTTCCACGCCCCAAAAGGAAAAGAGAAAAAGCCCAGTAGATGCCTTCATATGCGAGTTACGACTAGGTCAGGGGTGTCAAAGCTTTTTGCACATATGGCCGCATTCAATGATGTAAAAATATGTTGAGGGCCGGATTACAATAATTACAAAAAAAAATTTGCGTGCCTTAATACTGTATTACAGGCTCTCCAATTATATGCTTTTTTCCTTTTTTTCGTAAACAGTATTATTTTCTGGGAGGGTGGGGGGGGGGAGGAGGAAGGTGGAAAATACTAATGCAAATTTTTATACTTTTTAAATGTCGTATTCATCTATTAGAAATTACTAAAAATGGGATTAAGAATGGACAAGTGATAAAAGTATGTTTATTTTATACTACGTACCTTACAATAAATAAAACGTGTTGAGATTTAACAAGAGCTACACATTTCGTGCAAAAAAAATCTTAATTCATAAACAAAGTTTGCCTTTCTAATAATGTAATTTCGTCATATCAGAAAAAAACACAAATAAATTAATTATTTAAGATGACCTCGAGGGCCAGTTAAGCTTTTAACGCGCGCCGCATCTGCCCCGCGGGCCGGCCATACACCTTCCCGTTACTGGTGCTCACTTGATGTGTGCAATACTGTTGAAGCACATAAGATTGCTTACACAATATTTACAATTCTTATTTGGCCCGTAGAATCATTTCGGGTATGTTATTAAAGGAAACAAGTTTTCTCGTTAGTAATAGATGTTGCGTTCACAGATTGAAAATGCCCGGTGGTATGAATCAGAAATGCCCTAAAATGGGACAACAACAACAACAACAAAAAAATTAATATGGAAAGGTTAAAGGTAAAAGACATTTTTAAAACTTATAAAAATAAGATCTGACAGACAGAGCCGTCTTTACACCATTTTGGGCCCCCGGGCAAAGAAATAGTGTTGGGCCCCTCCCCCGCAGGAATACAAAAATAAATATACATAATATATATATACATAAACATATTCCCATGGGGCCTCTATGCTCGTGGGCCCCCGGGCAAATGCCCAACGGGCCTATGCGTTAAGACGGCCCTGGTGACAGGAGCTCCCATTTCACACATTTGAAGACAGAACTAAGCCTGAATAATTCGGGCGTTAGCATGAGGCCGTAAATCTTAGATACAATCCGACAACGAGTTTCTACTGCACGAGGATTGTGAAACAATAAATAGGGATATGAGCGTCTCTTTGCGAACACTTGGTTAAACCCGTGATCAGAAGACAGGGTTAATACACGCAATAACTTACTACGATCAGTCATCCCTTGCCCTAAATTCTAGATCCTTTGGCTCCTAAAAATTAAACGACTAGAAACGATTCACCAAATTTAAACTTTTCTGATAACGTCATGGCTTTTTTTCGTTTCGATTTTAAATCCCTTATATTAACTTCACCGCCGTCTCTGTCGTCATCTCTCTCTGTCTGTCTGTCTTGGGCGGGCGGAAAAACAAAAGTAAAAAATGACCCACTTCCCGTGATCCGATCGAGCTGAAATTTGGCACACGGACCCGCCTCACATAACAATGCATCGTTTCAAGATCGATCGAACGTACAGTAATTAAATTTATGCATTTTTAGTTTATCATTATATAACGTATGTAATTCAAATTCACTGTTTGTTATTGTTTTTTTTCCACGGGATTGTTCAGTCACGCGTTGACGCGACCCATCGAAGTACCGGCGTGCTTTTGTTTACATTTTACGTGTCACGCTGAGCTCGGTCAAGCGATCGGTAACCAGACGTTTCCCCTCTACCCCCCCCCCAGGGTTATGAAGCAAATTTGAGTTAAGACAGATTCAGTCTGTAAATGTCTGTCACGTTTGAAAATAATCAATACTGTTAGTTATGTCTCATATATAAGGGATTTATAGTCAAAAACTTTGTTTTTACGGGTTTGTTTTATTCTTTATTCATCACCGATGCCCTCTCATCTGCTGCCCACCCATAATCCCTCTTCCTGGGGGGGGAGAGGAGGCATGCTATCATAAGATGATACGTATTTAGTCCAATAACTGATTGACTCTAAAAACCTGTAAGTAGTATTCGAAGTTAAAATTTTTAAGTGGAATTCACAATATTGCGTAAAAAATCAGTTCGGGAAAAAAAAATCAATTAAACATAATACGATAGAAATGCAATGTTGGATGGAACCAATGTTTCCTCTAAGGTTCGTTAGGTCCGTGTGCAAAGTAAAACTCGACCCTTTTTTGTGCAATATTTAAAAAAAATTTGCTGCGCGGTAATTCTAAACTGCTGTACGGCGTCGGTCAGATATCTGCGTGACAGCGCAGCTCAAAGGGAACATTGTTTGGAACGTCAATTATTTAATTCATTATGTGTTTTTTGTTTTTACACAATGAAAAGAGAAACTACTTAAAAATGAAAAACAAATATGTTTAAATACTTCACAAATGTATAACATTTAGATCTTAAATTTAAAATACACTCCAAGAACAACCAAAACAATATAAAAATAACAGGGCGGAAAAGTAATTATACTGTCAAAGCTAATTTCAAAGGAGTCGCTTTGCGGCTGCCAAAATAGGTGCTTTAGATGTTCTTGGATAGTATAAGGGATCTGTCGCCGTGATAAAATGAAACTAGTTTCAGTTTAGAAGAAATATCACGTGGTTGGCAGCAGGGAGAAAGGGGGAGATAAGAGTGTGGGGAAGTGGCCCAGACAAAATGGCTGGAAAATTTTCAGTAAAATGTGTGTAGGATAAAATGTCTTAAATTTCTCATTCATTTTTGTGAGATGTAAAGGTATTGTGTATTAAAGTTAAAATTCTTCATTGCTGAAAAGTGGTGCTGGCAGAATCATTTATTTAACTCGTACATTTTAATTTACTTGATATAAATAGCAAAAGCCTACAAACACACATGGAAGAGGTGTGTGACGGGATTCTTAGGAGAGAGGTAGAACAAAAAAAAATATTTAAAAAAAAATTGATGTAAAAACAACGTTTTTGACTATAAATCCCTTATATATGAGACATAACTAAAAGTAAAGTAGTGATTATGTTTAAACGCGACATTTACAAACTAAAACAGATTATCTCCCCTGGTTTTAAAACCGGGCGCAGGGACGGTAGGGGGTGTGAACATCGACGGTCGGCGTCAACGCGTGAACTGAACTGTCACGGCACGTGAAAGAGTTATAAACAAATATTCGGTTCGGTCGGTCGGATGGTCCGATTAAACTTACAAAGCAAGTTAATATAACGGATTTAATTATCTAATTAAATTAAATCTAGACATGGAAAAAGTCCGCAAAAATTCACAAAAATACTATCACCGAAAATGAACATGTGTGCAAATTTTCAGAATGATTGGATGACGGGAAGGGGTTCAACATGGGGATATTAAAAATAGTCCGATTAGGGATAGTCCGATTAAACTTACAAAGCAAGTTAATATAAGGGATTTAATAAATCTTCAATGCAGGGAGCGAAAGCTTAAAAGTGTTAGCCGTGCAGAAACAATAAACTGTGGTATAGTTAGACAGAATCAATAAACTGTGGTATAGTTAGACAGAAACAATAAACTGTGGTATAGTTAGACAGAAACAATAAACTGTGGTATAGTTAGACAGAAACAATAAACTGTGGTATAGTTAGACAGAATCAATAAACTGTGGTATAGTTAGACAGAAACAATAAACTGTGGTATAGTTAGACAGAAACAATAAACTGTGGTATAGTTAGACAGAAACAATAAACTGTGGTATAGTTAGACAGAACCAATAAACTGTGGTATAGTTAGACAGAAACAATAAACTGTGGTATAGTTAGACAGAAACAATAAACTGTGGTATAGTTAGACAGAAACAATAAACTGTGGTATAGTTAGACAGAAACAATAAACTGTGGTATAGTTAGACAGAAACAATAAACTGTGGTATAGTTAGACAGAAACAATAAACTGTGGTATAGTTAGACAGAAACAATAAACTGTGGTATAGTTAGACAGAAACAATAAACTGTGGTATAGTTAGACAGAAACAATAAACTGTGGTATAGTTAGACAGAAACAATAAACTGTGGTATAGTTAGACAGAAACAATAAACTGTGGTATAGTTAGACAGAAACAATAAACTGTGGTATAGTTAGACAGAAACAATAAACTGTGGTATAGTTAGACAGAATCAAAACGTTTAGGTTGTTCTTACTATGGCAAGAATCTAGCTGACGAGGATACAAAAATAGCAAGTGACGATTTTCATCCATATTCGTTTGAAACTGACAATATATTTCTTTATCGGGCAAGTAAACAGAGTTTATCATCTTATAATTCACGTGTGAATGAAGTTTTGGTAATCGGTAATATTGAAGTTTTCATTTTTACACGTGAAAGAATCGCTTAAACAATCTTTGTCTCACGAAGCTAATTAAAATGGGTTTATCGAATTGAAATGAATCGTAATGCAGACTTATATAACATTAATTTAACATTAATTGAATTATTTAAAATACATTTAAATTAGGGCTGCGAAAATTAACGATTAATTTCTAAAATTAAGCGTTAAATTTTTTTAACGATTACATTTTTAAATCCTTTATATTAACTCGTGGTTTCTGTTTGGTTGATTGTTTGCTTGCTTGCTTGTCGCCAAAACTTTGGATCGATTTTTAACCCACTCCCTCGAAAGTAGCGAGCTGAAATTTTGCAGGCAGTTTTGTGCCGATGATAAAATAGATGTATCAAAATTTCAGATCGATCGCATGTACTGTAATTAAACTATTGAATTTTTAGATTATTTTATTTTATCTCTATGTATCATGTTAAATTTTTTTGCTATAGTGTCGCGGTGCGTATTATGTTGAACGACCTTTCCTGTCGCGCAATAAGGTGCGTAATTTATTGACAAAACTTTTCATAAACATATTCCTGATCGGTGCCCATTATATTAAACATGTTTTACGACACAACTGCAATTTTGTATTTTTGGATGGTCTTGCGCTGTGTATTCTAATGAACATTCTTTTAGTTATGTCTCGTACATAAAGGATTTATAGTCAAAAACTTGGTTTTTACGTTTTTTTTTGATTTAACGATTAATCGACCCACCACTTATAAATGTACTGGAAGTCAAAAAGTAAAATATTTCGGCCGTTAAATATAAACTAAATTCCAGAAGATTACACAAACATTTTGGTTTTAAACTATTCACTAACGTGAATGTACAAAATGTTGATAAAGGTTATTGTGTCCATTGAGAGAAATCGTTTGCCTACCATGCAATGTTCCCTCTAAGTCTAAGCTTCGTTGGTCCGTGTGCAAAGTTTAAGAAAAACTTGTTTGCAAAGTTGCACAACGTCCATTTTTTGTGCAATATTTTACCAAATTTTCTGCGCGGTGATTATAAACTCCTGCGTGGCGTCGGTCAAATATCTGCGCAGCGGAGCTGCTTAAGGGAACATTGCTTCCATGGTTCTAACACTTCGCTTACATATCACTTGAAAACCAAAAATCCACTACAGTATCAGAAATTTCAGTTGAGACAATCTAAAGCTAAGTGATTGGTTGTTCAGCTCGGCTAGTTATATTGTCAATAAGACCCGCTCATCACTTGAACCAAACAATGTCAATACACTTGTCTGTTTGCGTTGTTGGTTAAAAGATGTCATATAAAGAAGACATTCCATTGTTATTACGATTTTCGACAAGTACGTTTAATAAATGTTACTTATAACAACATAATTTTCAATTTTTTACTTTAATCGAAATTATCGATTAATTATTCGTTAATTTTTCAAAAGTTAATGATTAATATTAAATTAATCGTTAACAGCCCTAATTTAAATACATAATTATGTTGGTTTAAGGTGTTACTATTCCACCTTTTAAACTTTTATTTGCAGTACGTTAATTAGCTTTGATAATAGAGCGATTTCCATCTTTCGGCTAATTAAAATAACTTATTTAACTCGACTGGTAATAGTGTTAATTGTTAAATTGTGAATGAATCTTTTTTCTTAAATAAAACAAAAAATCACGTGGATGCCACATAGTTTTTAATCTTAAAAGTTTTCTCGGTAAATTCATATAATTTGCTTCCACATATACTGAGGTGTTGGAGTTTAATGCTCATTAACTATTCAATATTTTTAATGGTTCTTGAAGATTTTATTTATACATTGTTTTTTTGACACTGAGCGTTAACATTTTGATCACATGTATATGTCCTTTTAGGCTCCCAGGAGCCCTGACTACACTAAACTATCGTGGTTGACAGAAGAGTTTATGATTCCAAGAGCCCTGACTACACTAAACTATCGTGGTTGAGAGAAGTGTTTATGATTCCCAGAGCCCTGACTACACTAAATTATCGTGGTTGACAGAAGTGTTTATGATTCCCAGAGCCCTGACTACACTAAACTATCGTGGTTGACAGAGGTGTTTATGATTCCCAGAGCCCTGACTACACTAAACTATCGTGGTTGACAGAAGTGTTTATGATTCCCAGAGCCCTGACTACACTAAACTATCGTGGTTGACAGAAGTGTTTATGATTCCCAGAGCCCTGACTACACTAAACTATCGTGGTTGACAAAAGTGTTTCGATAAGATCAGATCTGTATTTAAAGATTTATTTGTTGCCAGCAGACTCAACTTTAACTTGACTTTTATAATAGATTTGATGTTTTACAAGTTATAAGCTCACATGGTCAGTAATTTAAATGTTTTTGTTTATAAACTGAAGTATTTTAAAGGAAAATATGTGCATAAAATAAACTTAAACATTAAAAATGACGTTGTTTTACAAGCAATTCAATTCATTCGGTTACATAAAAGCCTATCTATCCTTCTGCCTTATTCCTCCCCCCACCCCCCTGGTAATGCGTTTAGCAACCGTTATACCCATCTCTTAATTATTATTGTATTTTTCATTGAAAAAAAGTTAACATGTTTTATCATGATTTCCACTTTATCAAATAAGTTACTCTACAACAGATACTGTAGTTTTCCTTTCAAGCTCTTATCCCCACTTACCATTCTCACATCATTACAACGGCACATCTATGTGTCGTGGCATACGTGTTGTGGAGCTCTGCCGCAAAGAAACAATACAACGAACCAGTAATTGAGATACAGTTTTTATTGTACCGGCTTCGTGTAGAGAGTTATATCTTTAAAGATATATCTCTGTCAAATTTAGTTTAATATACATCA
Organism: Ampullaceana balthica; assembly: GCA_944989445.1. Taxonomy (NCBI): domain Eukaryota; kingdom Metazoa; phylum Mollusca; class Gastropoda; family Lymnaeidae; genus Ampullaceana; species Ampullaceana balthica. Next base: position 321,675 of record CALYLW010000077.1, read on the forward strand.
GCTACTTGTTCGGACCATGAATCATGCCAGTTAGGAAGTTAAAGATGAACCGTTGCTTTGTTTACTAGTTGTAGACAGACTAAGACCGGAGACAGACTGTCTCTTACAACACCGTCTTACAGGTAGATACAGGTAGAATGTCAGCCGACAGGTGTCACACCCTCGCCTCTACACAAGTCAATCATCGTTCTGACGTCACCGCCATCTCTGTTTCTCTAGATCAACTTCAACATAAAACATTAACAAAAGACACTCACATAAAATGTAAAACTGTGTCAGCTGAGTGAGTATTTACGGTATTAACAATATTACATTGTGTCTAGATATTATGTATCATGAGCTGGATACTAAAAGACAATAGCCCGCATTTTCCCATGGGACTGTAAATGAATGAGAAAAAAAAACTGTGCAGAAAAGAGATGTTATCTGTGTCAATTTTTGTCTCTGTATTTGACAGGAGCATGCCGTTGAATGCCCGTAAGTGATGAATAGGTTTGGTCGAGATCTTGGAGTTTTTACTTTTCATGTATTTTATCACTGAACTGGAAGTTATGTTTTAGTTCAGGGGTCTCCAAAGTACGGCCCGCGGGCCAGATGCGGCCCGCGAGGCCCTCTCACCTGGCCCCTGGAGATTTTTAATCTAAAAAAAAAGATACTATTTTTATCTTTAGTTTACCACAAAACTGTGTGCAGTTGGCCCCCAAACTGATGTTTGACAGTTAATGCGGCCCTCCGACAGAAAAGTTTGGAGACCCCTGTAAATAATTTTAGTTGATTGAAGGGGCTCATTGTCACAACAAAACTAATCTCATTTAATGAAATCATTATGTGCTATGTTAAATCCTTTAACAAATAACCCCTTTCGTCCTCAGTCCCACTCTATATACATTGGTGAAGGTTTGACGCCTCGAGGTTATGTTGGATAATCGAAAGAATTTATTAAATACGTCAGATGAGTAGAAAGCTACATACATTTTATATACAATGTTAAAAAAGCGATAATATATTATTTAAGGCTATGGTCTCGACATTGGATGACCGACCTGAAGGTAACGATTTCGATTTCAAGAAGAATATATAAATATTTATTGTTATTGTTTACAAATGAAATGAGGGGTAAACACTCTGCTGCTCCATTTAACTTTGTTCCAAGGTAGTAAATGCTTTATTTTGCAGCATTCACCTTTTTTTATGAAGAAAAAAGTCTGATTTTTGTTGTTGTTGTTTTTTTTAAATTAAATCCTTTATATTAACTCGTGGTGTCTGCGGCCGACCGACCTTGTCGCCAAAACTTTTGTGCGAATTTTAACCCACTTGCTCGCAAGATAGCGAGCTGAAATTTTGCAGGCAGTTTCGTACCGATGATAAAAACAATGTATCAAAATTTCAGATCGATCGCATGTACCGTAATTAAATTATTGATTTTTTAGATTATTTTATTTATTGCTATGTATCATGCTATTTTTTGAGATAGAGCGTCGCGGTGCGTATTATATTGAACAACCTTTCTGTCGCGCAATAAGGTGCGTATTTTATTGACAGCTCTTTTTATAAACATATTCCTGATCGGTGCGCATTATATTAAACATGTTTTACGACACAACTGCAATTTTGTATTTCTGGATGGTCTGGCGCTGCGTATTATAATGAACATTCTTTTAATTACTTCTCGTACATAAAGGATTTATAGTAAAAAACTTGGTTTTTTACGGGTTTTTCTTATTTGTTCACTCAATGAAACATAATTTTGACTCCAGTTGTGCCTAAGAATGTCACCAGTTTTTGTTTAGCTTGTGAAACCAAATATAGCTACCCCAATAAGATCTTCTTCATTTTTATTGGCTTCTCTGGAAAACAATGTAACTTGTGTAGTGAACATTATTCTTTTGTCTTCCGAGTGAAGATTCATATGAAAGTTTCCTTCCTGTAGTTCTCAACCCTGCCCTCCCTGTCCCCAGATTTAGGCCCTCGAGACTTTTAATTAAAACGATTTATTTATATATTTAAAAATAATGTAAGAGCTTCTTACCGAAAACTGCAAAGGTCTCACATTCAAAATCTACATTTAAGCTGCGCGGCTGCACGGCCCGTAGATATCTGACTGACGCCGCGCAGCAGCTTAGAATTACCGAGCAGCAAATTTTTGTAAAATAATGAATTAAAAATGGATTCTGTGCATTTTGTGTGTGTGTGTGTGTTTTTAAAAAAAAATATACTTTACACACGGACCAAAGAACCTTGAAGGGAACATTGCTCAGAGTGTATGCTTGTTGGAATGCAGTGCAAGCTTTGCTCATGAACACAATCCTTGAATAGAGCGGGTAGCTGAATGAAACCTTCCTCATCATTCGTCAATTACCTTTTTCACAAATTTGTGGGTATTACAAGACCCCCACATTCTACCAACACTCCTAACACTCGCACTTGTGAGGTGAACGACACATTTATAGGGCATGTAAGACGACTTTCTAACCCTTGCAAATCTTCTCAAAAGTCAGAGGGCATCTGCGGAGGCGGGAAGAGCTGACCAAGCCTGACCAAGCCTATCCAAGCAGCCTCTGTTTGCAGGTGGAGAGAAAATACATAGCTTCCTGTGATAGGCTTGCTCTGTACAGTAGAGCACAAAATAAAGCACACGTGCCTGGACATACAGTAAAGCATAAGTATTTGCACCTGTTCATACAGTACCTCACATGTACCGTAATAAAGTACAGTATACAAATGGCTAACAGTCCATTGCCTCAGCGTGTCTCCACCACCAAAGAGAAAGAAAAATGAAGATTGTTTTAAACTCAAGTATGTTGGAAGAGGGGTGGTTTCTTACGGCGAAAATTGCTTAAAACCTCTATTTTAACAGGAAAAGTAAGTGTTTGTGTGTTTGTGTGTGTTTGTAGGAGGGGGTCTTATTCGCTTAGTCATCTTATACGGTACTTTCATGGTATACGGTTATTTCATGTTATACGGTACTTTCATCTTATACGGTACTTTCATCTTATACGGTACTTTCATCTTATACGGTACTTTCATCCTATACGGTACTTTCATCCTATGCGGTACTTTCATCCTATGCGGTACTTTCATCTTATACGGTACTTTCATCTTATACGGTACTTTCATCTTATACGATACTTTCATCTTATTTGGTACTTTCATCGTATTCGGTACTTTTATCTTATACGGTACTTTCATCATATACGGTACTTTCATCTTATACGGTACTTTCTTTCATAATGAACAACTTGTGAGATGGTAAAATAATTGTATTAAGTCATAAATAGACCAAATCCCTTTAAGCCCCACCCCTTGAGCTGAACACAGCTACAGTGACAGTATAACAAAAGATGAAAGAAATGAGGAAAGCGCTTAACCAAAATGAAGATAGACCAAGCAGCAGTACGACAAAGAAGCCACCAGATATCCTAATATACGGAATAAATTAAACATTTAACCAAATTTACAAAAATTGTTATCAAAGTTTGGTTAACTGAATCATTTACTACAGAATGAAAAAATGGCATATTGATAATAGTACTACTGAAGTGGAGTCGTAACACTACATGAGCAATGGCGAATATTCTTTCTACGGAGTAGGCATTTCAGCAAAGATCCTACTCATCAGAATTAAAAAAGCATGTGATAAACACCTAACGGCAGCTCAGTCGCTGATCAGCTAACACTCGGAATCATTATGGGGCAATTTGTGGAATGGCATCTCCTCTTTACGCTATATTAAGAGAATTTAACAGGTCTTTGACTGAATTGACACTCAAACTATTGGACAGTCATGAGTCAAAATTGAAATACAACCAAAGTGTTAACAAACTACAAAATACTTTATTTGTCAAAAAGGATCATAACGGTGCTCATTGTCCTTTCGCCTGTTTTATTTCTATAAATAATTGATTAGGTAAAAACATGGAAGAATGATACAGTAGACTTAAATTAAAAATCAAAAGACTTAGAATTTTTGGATGATGCAGCCATTTATCACACAGACTACAAGACATGCAAAAGAACATCACATATTTGAGCTATGCTGGAGAGAGTGGGGCTAAAAAGAAGTCAATAAATATACCAAAATATATCACATAAATGATGGTGACATAAAATTTAAAAAAAAACAACAACATAGAACAACGTTAATATATCTGGAGACAAGCGTTGAATACACTGACAAAGATCTGCGTATCAAGAACCTGAGTGGAAATCATTGAAACTGCCTGACAAATTAAAAATACAAATATTTTAAGTATAACTTCAAACTAGGGTCAAACATGGGTTTGACATGGGTCAAACCTAGAGAAAACAGAAAATACAACCATCATAATTATTACCACCATAAAAATATTTATGTGAAATGTATGGACAATACAACAATATGTCAAGTCTAAAAACACCAAGCTGTGCGAGATGTATTAATAGGAAAAAAAATCCTTGAAAGAAAATGACGATGGATAGATCACACCCTCGTAAGATATGCCAAAAATTAAGTCATAGCCCCTCCCTATAGAGTGGAAGCCACAAGGCCAACTAAACATGGGAAAACCCAGCAGAAACTGGCTGTGTTTTGGATGAGGCTGGGAGATCACAAATAAACTGGGAAGAGCTAAAAATACTGGAAAGACATAATAAGTGGCATGATGTGTTTCTCAAGGAACTCAAAGGACAAATAACTTTAGATATTAGTTACAAAGCAGTTTCTTCCAGATGTAATGGTAAAAGGTAATATCATGAAAAAATATGTATTTTTGCTAGTTACACGACAACGATGCCTTGAAGTTAGCTTTCCCCTCCCTCACCTCTCAGGACGATCATATACTTAAGTTAGCACCCTGAGCTCTACTGATATTTAAAAAAAAACTCATTTACAAAGGAATTGTAGTAAGTATTAGTTCAATTGTAATATTTCTTTAGAAAAGCTCTTACGCTATGTTATACAGTGTTATCTCGAGATCCGAAATTAATCCATTCCAGGATGGTGCAAATTGATTCAAAGGAACGCATTCCGAATGACTTCTTTCCGAATCTTCCCACGCTAGGAACATTTGGAAAGGAGTACGAGGAAATACGAGACCCATTTAAGGATACAGGTTCTTAAATAAGTTCTTTAAAAATTTTCTGGTGCATATCTAGTGCTGTAAGACAGTGATAGGATTTTATTTTATTCTCGCACTCACAGGAACCTGACGAAATTCTTAAAAGTAGGTGTGATGTGTCAAATTTCCTAATTTCCTAATGGAGTAGTTGAGTATTTAGATAAATTCTGATCAACTTCCTGGTGTACATTTATATGAAACATTAACATTGGTGAACCCCGTCAGCAATAAAATCTTTCATAATTAGTAAGTCATCCGTGAAATAACCTAACCCCCAGCAGCCCTTATCTCTGAGTATGCATAATGGTCAATTTAAGAGCGATGGGGTTTCATTATGGCGTTTCCCAAAGCTCATGATAACGTTTAGCGATGAGCTAGAACAACACTGGCCGTTAACAGGTAATACTTCATAGGCATTCAAAAAGTGTTAAGCCGTGTGTTTAACTCAGTTCCATATCTCCTTTTACATCTTAAAGACTAAAAATAAAAAATAAAATACTTATCAAGATATGTACCAAAGTTATTATAATTTTTTACCATGCTTTTATTAACTTCCTTTCGTGTCTGTCCGCAATTTTTCAAATTTGCCAACGTAAAATTAAACCACTTCTGATGGTCCTAGAGAGTTCAAAATTTGACCATAGAATGATCGTGGATGACAATGCATTGTATTAAAATTTCAGATCGATTGAATGTACCGTAATAAAATTATTGCATTTTTTAGTTTATCTCTTTATATGCATTTCTTATTCTTTTTTTCACGTGCCAACTCAGTTAACCCCGTGACCTCATCCCCGTGGTATTATAACGTCGGGCGGCGCTTATGAGGTATTTGGTAAAATAAATAGAGGTAAAAAAAATGTAAAAAAATCTTTTTTTTAAAAAGGACACGCTTTTATTTACAAACATTTACAGACTGAAACGCGCTGATTTCCCCTTCCCTTGATGTAAACACGGGAATTTACGAGGGCTAGAGTGAAACCAGTGAGCCGTGGAGGTCAACCCTAGCAGACGACTATACATTCGAAATAGTGATAAATAGAGATAAACTAAAAATTGATTAATTTCATTACGGTACATTCGATCGATCTGAAATTTTGATACAATGCATTGTCATCCAAGATCTATCTGTGGTAAAATTTTGAGATCTCTAGGTCCATCAGAAGTGGTTTAATTTTACGTTTCAAGATTTGAAGGAGGGATACAACATACAAACATTGTGACTTAAATAAAAGCGTGTAAAAAAGATGTTTAAAAGGGGATTTAAATCATTGGATAAAATTGAATAAGAAAGCAGTCTTAAAATGAATTAGTGTAGTGTTTTCAATTGATAAGTGTTGGTATTTGTCCATATGTTTTTGTTTGTTTGTTTTGGGTCTAAAATGTCTTACCTCCTCGCAGTTAGACCTGACAATCCATAACATATGGAAACCATGTAGGCAATTGTGTATTTAATGAATTTTCTTATGCACAATAAAAGTAATATATACTCTATGATTTTACACTTTTGACTAAAAAGAGTAAAATAAATAAATGTAAAAAAGGATTTTTAAAAACCACGTTTTTATAAGTGGACTAAAAAAGAAGAAAATAATTTAACACTTCTAAGTTCAAGTACTTTGATTTAATATAACTAAAACGTAGGGCTGGTGTTTGGTATAAAAATTAAAGATTTATAATTTAGAAGGCAAAAGAGAGATCTATAAGTGAGATAATGAGTGAACTGCATATGTTAAACCTCATAAGCGCCCGCCCCACGTTTTTAGTCATATTAAATCAAAGTACTTGAACTTAGAAGTTTTAAATTATTTTCTTCTTTTTTAGTCCACTTATAAAAACGTGTTTTTAAAAATTCTTTTTTACATTTATTTATTTTTACACAAGTATCTATTGAAAATTTACTTAAGTGAACAGTTCTTGTCTTCAAGTCATGTCAGATGTCTCCACAAGGGACTATTTTTTGTGACCAATTTTTGTGTGTGCCTACGCAAAGACAAAACAAAATAAATGGTGAACCCAAACCCGCTATGCCTTAAGCTTGTGCTTGTGTTGCGTATAGTGTTAATCCAGCCAGCCGGTGGCATTCTTAGCGGCACATTGGCGTTACGGTTCTTACCATGTCAATGGGGTAAAAAAGTAAATCATATATTGTCTGGTAGGTAAGGAATTTATTGCTGCATACAGCCCTGTTCTCGAACGCGTGAATGTCGGCACTGAGCACGTAAGTAACGATTCTCCATTAAAACAATTTTCCGGCCACCATGACGGACGCGTTCATGTCTTTTATTGTAAATGTCAAATAAGCACGCACACGAATGCACAATTGCACGCAAACACAAACACTCAAAGTGCGGACGAACATTCACCTAAATTACATGTGCTAACGATCAAATGAACAAAAGCAGCCCACATGTGAATGCACTCACATGCACTCAGCTACACATATGCATCGTTCAGTATGCACTCACTTCACTCAGCTACACACATGCATCGTTCAGTATGCACTCACTTGCGCTCAGCTATACATACGCACCCATCAGTCACACATTAATGGCTCTGTATTTAATGGAGCATACAGAGCCCTTAGCGTCTATTTCACGTTTTATTTTTCTGATTCTGCAGGCGTATTTTAATGACTTTTACAACAGAAAGCCTTCAAAAATATTTAGCTTAATCTAAATGAAATTATCAAAATATATTTTAAAAGTACAGGAACATATATACAATCTTATGTTTTATGTATTTTTCTATGTTTCTGTTACGCAAATGGTAATCATCTTGATAATTTGACCCCCCCCCCTCCCACACACACACACAAATTCAAAGTCCTAAATCGAAATCAGGTGGCTTAAATGCTCCATTGTAAACTCAAATACTTTTCATCTTCCTCCGAGTTCATTAGTCTCTATGTGAGAACCATTGAGGTAGAGACGTAATGTAAAAGCCCAACTAAAAAGTTAGATCTAATCCATTAATTAAAGCCTGAGTATCTCGTCATATAAATTAACCCGTTATGCCATGATGCACCAGTGTATACGTTTTACTGGCTATGGAGTAATAGGCAAGCAGGTAGTGAGGTAGGTAAGTAGGCAATGCATTTGAAAAAAAAACCTCGAGTCATTTAACATTCCTTATGTTTATAATTTATAAGAGCGTGGCTTCGTTTCTTTGTCACGTCCGGGTTCATCACCCTAGGGTGAAGGTCATTTTTATAACTAAGATTCTCATGCATAGATTTGTGTCACGGGACGGAAATGCTATGTAGTTCTCTTGATTAATTATCTTGCAACTTAATTTTAGTCTTAGAAAAATAGTGAAGTTAATGAAACTTGTATATTTGTTACAAAAACTAACTCAATCATTTCATTTTATTTATTTTTGTTGACGACTTTACTTCTTCTTATTTATATTTGCATTTAGAGTTTGGGGATGGCTGTATAGGAAATTATGACATATTAAATTTTTTTGTTAGGTCAACGCGTGTTGCTCACCACGCTCAAATTATTGTGGGGAGGGGGGGGAGGACTTTGACTGCTTCGATGAGGGACGGGTTGGTTAGGTGAGATCGGACTTAAAAATTAACAGCCCCGTAAAAACAAAGTTTTTGACTATAAATCCCTTATATATGAGACATAACTAAAAGTATTGATGCTGTTAAATATAATATGCCCCACGCGACACACTAGCATAAACATTTACAGACTGAAACTGACTGAACTCCTCTTGCGGGATGTGGTCATCGATGGCGGGCGTGAACTCAAGTGACACGTGGATGTAAACATTAGCAGACAGCTACGTATAGTTATAGAGATATTAACAAAAAATGCATTAATTTAATTACGGTACATTCGGTCGATCTCAAATTTTGATAAAATGCATTGTTGGGTGACACGAGTCTATGTGCAAAATTTCAGCTCGATAGCATTACGGGAAGTGGGTCATTTTTTACTTTTGTTTTTCCGACCGACCAAGACACAGCGGTGAAGTTAATGTAAGAGATTAAAAAAATTCATTTTCATTTTCCCCCCGGAAATCGTAGCCTGAAAATGTTATTGGCGCTCTTCTGCAAGGTATTTGGCTTCCTGAAAGTTAAATTTTCGTGTGGATATGTTTTATCAACACATCTCATCCATTCCGTCAGTCAAATTGGTTGGTGAATTAATTGAGTGCCCTTCTCGGGATTCATATTGATCATTGATAATTTTCTGATTTTATTTATGGTGGTAAAATTATGATTCATATGGTGAACTGCAGCGATCGAAATCTGATTTTTTTACAACAAAAAATTAGTAATATTTCGAAACTTTTTTTTTAATCCTAAAAACTGACAGCATAGAATTGAAGTAGAATAATTTCTTGTATAAAAAAATTAAGTGTATTAATAAATTTAATAATAATAAGAATAACCCCCTTTCCAGTCCATGACGGACTATGGGGCCAAGTGAAGTAGCGTTCACAAGTTTTAATTAGCCGCCACTAACGAGCAAGGGATTGTGTGGCTAGCACAATGCCCCGGGGCCTTGCCAGCACCGAGAAAAGAACCCGTGTCTCGGTTCGGCAGTCCAGTGTGAAACCGCTAGACCACCGCGAATAAATTTAAGAGCTTGATTAAAACATTTAAAAAATTTATACAATCGTCTGTACAGTCTGTAATGCAAAGGAAAAAAAAATGTAGACAGCCTTACCTTAAGAATTCTTTAATTTTTTAAAAATATAAACGTGATATTTGTTATTTTCGTTTGAACTAATTAACAGCTACGGTATGTGGATTAAGATGTGTGAGATAATTGATGCCATATTTTGTTGACTTATCTCATTGCAACTATAGTATATACTTAAAGATATAATGGGATGTTTTCATATATATATATATTAATATATAAAAGAAACCAAAGGCACCGAGTTATTTAAAAACAACAACCGCTCGCCAGATTTACAACTTCCAGTAAATCTGAATGTAAGCCTGAGACGTTGTCCAGGTCTGACGTTCTCGTGTCAGACGTCATGTCTAATGGCTGATCCAACAGACGCCTGGCACGGGAAGAGTTGATGGGTGCAGCCGATAAATCAATTTTCGGAAACAGCTGATATCTCATTGTGCCACGGGGCTGGACATACCCGTGAGGACGATTTATATGTCTGAGTTAGCCATTCGCTCTGTATGCATTGTGTTTTACCGACTTAAAAAAATATTTTCCATAGTAAAACGGTGAAAGACATAACCTTCGAGATATAATAGTTTACGCTATTATTGATTTAAAAATTGATAAAACGATAAATATATATTTGAGAATATAAATAACAAAATAACACTCTTTAGCAAGATATTTTTTTATGAAAAGAAAAAGACACTAGCAAAAATTTTGTTCCGTGCAATAAAAGTAATTGAAAATGAAAAGATTTTTAATGTTCAAAATTTTTTTTAAAAAAAATGTAACAATGTCATAGTTTTTAATAAAAAAATAAGTTATTAAGATATAAATTATCTAACTAAGATATTTCAACATTTTTTTTAGAGATCAGAACAAACAAATAGTGCAAGTAACATAAAATTTCAAAGATTTAACAAACCACTATTTATTTAGGCCGCGGTGGTTTAGCGGTAGCGCGCTGGACTGCAAAACCGAGGTAGAAGAGTGTCGCGGCTTCCATTCTCGGTGCTGGCATGGCCCTCGGGGCATTGTGCTGGCCACACAATCCCTTGCTCGTTAGTGGCGGCTAATTAAAACTTGTGAACGCTACTTCACTTGCCCCATAGTCCGTCTTGGACTGGGAAGGGGGTTATTATTATTATTATTTATACAAGAAAGAAGAAAAGAAAGTTCACGGTGGTGTGATAGGGATTGACGGGTTGGGGTGCGTGTCAAGGAAATTCTCCTAGCCTATTCACGATCATGGTGCCATCATTACCGCCTTCTTTACCTTTAATAATTGTTGATTTATTTAATACGAATGATTAAAGATTAATTCGTAGATTTTTAATGGAATTAGCAACCGATGTATTTATCCCACAAACCACTCTCTTAAGCAAAACTAGTTCTTGTGATAAATCTTTACCAAGTGTTTTGGAACAGGGCATTTGATAATTGGGGAACAACAATTTGTCGGAAAAAAACTGTATCGATATGGCAAATGAAACAATTTATTGAATTGGTTGTAATTTAGAGTTTTATAGCAATGAATATTCGTCTATTCAAGTATAAACAAGAAATAAAAACTCGAATGAGAATTAAAACGCAATTTCCAACAAGGAATTTCCCATTTCTTTTATTTCAAATCAATAATTTTGAAGCTAAACAAAACAATTGCTTTCAAAAATTGCTTCTAAAATTACCTGAGTCGAAGGAAAAAAGATTTTTGAAAAATTCCTTCTCCAAAATTGTTTTAAATATTATTAGCTATTGTTTGACGTTTGTTTCAATCCGATAGATGCTAAGGTTGTCGAGAAATTGACAAAATACGAATATTTTTTCGTTTTTTTATTTTCCAGGAAATCCAGCAAACCTTTTCGGTATTTTTTTGGCCGTTGCACATCCTTGGGACCGCCTTAGCATATTTGCAAAAGACCCGAAACCTCTATCTGGTATGGTTCAGGTGGAGTTGCATGTGCAAGCGTTACAGACATTTCGAATCTATAAACGAATTTTTTCGAAAGGGAAATTGCGTTAAAAATATTTTTAAAAAATTTAATAAGATGTGCTAAACTCAGAGGAAAATAAATAACTGGCTTTAAGGAACAACATCCAGACGCACTTGCCGCTTAAGTGGGACAGGATGCCAGGTAAATAGGTGATATATAACGTACCTGGGGTTGTCAAGGACAACGCCATTAAAACGTTGTAAATTACTCGGGTGTTAAATGTCTCTCATACACTTGGGAACCTATTAGAACCCTTACGACCTTTTAGAATTGAAAATTGTTTAGAGAAAACAAACAAAGTATTTTGAATTAAAAAAACAAACAATTGAAATAAAAGCTTACCCGATTACCCTTAGTTTGAGAACCTCCTTGCCTAGAAGATGCGTGATGTACCGGTGTTAACCCACACATGTTCCATTCGTGTATGTCACAGTCTAACAATTTTTCAAAAGGGGAATTCAGGTTAATATTTTTTAACAGGTGTTAAAAAACGGATTCGAGTTGGATTTCTATATCGATTTAAGCAAACGTTTATGTGCTATAACCTAATAGCACGAGAGAGTGGGGTTCTCAAACTTGTCGCGAAGGCATTTCATGTTAAGATAAGACAGTCCTCTCACAACGAGCATCTCTCATAACGATATTTTCGCATAACGAGCAACATTTTTATGGAAAAAGTTGCTCCCATTAACGAGCAAAGATTCGCATAACGAGTGACGCAGAAAGGGAAACTCCCTTTTTTCCTGGAAATTCATTAGTGAGCCGGCACTTCCGCCCTGTTGTATTATTCTTTGTTAAGCACTCAGTCTGTTAGCGTATTGTTATCGTGTGTGATCAACCGATTTTTACAAATTTTGTATTTAGACAGTATTTGTAATTTTTTTAATGTGCAAAGTTTATAATAAACTGAAAAATTATCTTCGAAAAAAACAAACACAGAAGACAATCATAAGAGATGAAACAAATAACTGTTGAAATAAAACGAAAAAACATTGAAAAGCGAGAACAAGGTTGCGAATCTAGCGCGCAACTACAATCGGCCAACATCAACGATCTGCACTATTCTCAAGAACAATTAAGGAGATGGATGCTTCAAATGGAGTGTCAAGAATGTCTACGAAACGGTTACATCACATTTTCGTCAAATTTTGAAGCGTCTGCAAAAACAAATGTCTTTTACAGTTTTTTAGTTAAAAAGCAATAATTATTTGTCATAAATTCATTTTTTTGTTTACGTTTTTTGTTTCAAATCTAAATTGAATCTAGTTGTTTCACTCTTTAACAATTCATAAGAAATTTTATTTCAATAAATGTTAATACAATTTTTTTGAAAAATGAGTATTTTTTTCAGCATGGAACGGATTATCGTATTTTACATTGATTTGAATGGGGAAACGATATTTCGTATAACGAGTGTTTCGCTTAACGAGTGTTTTCTTAATGAGAAAGCCCCTGGAACGAATTAATCTCGTTATGAGATGTTTGACTGTACCTACAATATATGGTGCTATGACTTCAAATTTGGATGAGAATGTTTAATCAATAATTCTGTACCTATGAATTATTGAGGGCGTTGATTAAACTTCTCGTCTTTTTTGCCTCGTTTTCCAAAAAAATAAATAAATAAAAAATAAATTAAAATTATTCACTGCATACAGTGACCAAAAAGTAGGTTTCCATCCAATAAATAATTAACACTGTAAATAAAAGCTTCCAAAATAGTATTTTTACTTAAAAATGCAAGTACTCGATCATTCTTTCTTTTCTTGTTAATAATGAAATCTGCAGACGCAAGCGTTAAAGAATTTGGAATACATACATAATGGTACAGAACTGAAAGGCGGAAGACCACGATGCTATGAGGCTTATTTTAGAACATCTTTGATGTAAACCCTTCTTGGGTTTTTGTTAACAAATATCTGTAAAACACTGTTTTCGTTGTATTTGAAAGCGTAGTGATTCATCAATCCAAGCTCGGTAGTCTTTCCCTGCACCATTGAACATCTCATGTAATTGTGCAAACGTCGGAGTGCACTGAACCTTCGCTCACACCCGAAGGAAGTCACAGGAATCACACACGCAATTTTCAGTAAGCAATAAATATTTGTATACATTGATTCATTGCAAAGTTTTATAGCTTTCGTGCAATTTATTTGATAGCTTTGACTCTTCCCATTGGCTGAACCTCAATTTCCACCCAGTAAACTCTTCTGGGAGCACTTCTGGTCAAGGCAGATCTTGCTCACATAAATCCTATAAATATAGGATATAAATCATATAAATCGCCTTTCAGATATTCATACATACAATTTCTAACATGCACTTGGCACAAGAGCTAACAGTTGTGAGGGTGTCCTGGTTAAGCCGGAGAACCGCATATCTAGTTCAGCAATGATGTGCTCCAGAAATGGATTAATTAAGTTCCGCTGATAATGTTGCATTGGCGTTTCTACGCACACATTGCTTCGATAGATTTGCTGCTTAGCAATTCTGGGCATTGAAGCTTCAGCTCCTACAGACTGCGTCATGAGAATGATATAATCATAAGTGTTTTGAAAGTAATAATCTACATTTGTTCTAATCTCTCTAAACTCTTGCTTGACGTTTTCGAGAAGTGACATAGCTTGAATTATGTCATTCACTTCTTTCTGAAGTTCGACTTTTATTCCTTCCAGCCTAAATAACAGTTTTTACGTTATAACAAAAATCACAATAAATGTGAAGTTACACAAGGAATGAAGAAGTGACTTTGCTCGAGACTTAACTGTCCGTGTCTCAATCACCATTTGTAGTCAGACTTGGATTAAATTCTTGGTCCTTGTCTTTTCATAGTGGCAGTGAAATTATCTCAAGAGTGTGAAAAAATGTAAACATGCGATTAATAGAAGTGTTTGTATGCTTCGTGGCGCTCAGCCCATCTTGCTTTGCACAAATCTGTTAGTGCCTTCCGTTTAACACTGTCAAAGACTTGTTTCTATGACATTTTTCAACAAGGCTTCCCACTTTGGGCTGTTGTTAAAAAAATGCAGGTTTCTTTTAATAAATTTGTCAATCATGTTAAGCACATCGGGAAGTCTGCGCGAATGCGTGATCACTAGGTTTAAAGCGTGATTGCTGCAGTGTGTGTATAACGCCAAAGGGGCCGCTCGCAGAATGCGCGCTTGAACTCCGGAGACAGCGCCCGACATAGATGCAGCGCCATCATAACACTGGATACTCATATTCTGTAGTGGGATCCCCAAATCTCTTAATAATGCAAAGATCTATTTGTTACAAAAAAGGGCGCACATTCACAGAAGGGGGTTCGTTCGAACGTACGAAATCGCCCCCCCCCCTTGCGTACGGCCATGCAATATATTGATTAAAAGCGCATAATTTGTTTTGTCTGGTCCTTACAATTGACATATTAATAAATTATTGTCCACGGAGAGACATTACGATTAGCTCAATGGCTATAACAATCATCCCTTGTGGCCGAGATATATATAAAAAAATCTGAATCTAAACATGCCCACCGGAACTATAATGCCCCCATGCCAATCTCTTAGTAGAATCCCGACCCCAGGCTTTATCCAACATTACGCCGCCAAATTTTTCAGAATTGCATATCCCGGCATTGATTTTGTTTAATCTGTTCATCCAGTCCAAATTCATGCTTTGATCCGCACGTTCACCTTCAATTCATATCGTCAGTTCATGAAACGGAAATGACTGTGGTTTAAATGTCTGTATTGGGACTGACCGCTCAGACAGAGATTTGTATTCACAGACGTACCGCAGACTTCGTTTGCCGTCTATAATTATATTCCGAGACTTGTCGCTTTGAAGTTGTAATGTTACATATGGGGCCGCCCATAAATGACGTCACGCACTTACGAGGGAGGGGGGTCAACACATTTTTGACGATGTGGGACGATGGGGGTGGGGGTGTTTGAGAAATATGATGTCAAAAATAAAAATTCCACTAAAATATTTGATTGCTTACAATTTATTTTATGTCGTTTTACATGGCTTCACGCGTGTTACGATATTAAAGTGCGACTAAATACATACTTAAATGACAAAAAAGTGATTTGAAAATACTCTTTTTGAAATAGAAATTACAGCATTTAAGGGAGGGGGCAAAGCTTTGTGACGTCATATTGTTGTGTGTGTGTTTCTAAGTTTTTGTGATGACGCGTGAAGAAGGGGGGGGGGTGAAATATTAGCCAAAATCGCGTGACGTCATTTATGGATGGCCCCTATGATATAATTTTTTTCTTATTGTAAATTTGTGTATTCGTGTTTCGCTCTCTCTGTGTGCGTGTGCATGGATATATTTTTGTACTTTTGTGCAAGGTTGCTTAAAATAGCTTTAATTACTTTGGCAATGCATACTTATGTAATATGTATATAATTTATTTATAAAAAATTATTGATGTGAAATAATTTAAAACATTTTAAAAAAATTTTTTTTTCAGGAAGCTATGTTGCAACTGCAGTTAACTAAATAAACATGTTAAGATTTCTGCTGTCCAATAAAAGAGCACCGAATGACTGAAGGCAAGAGTTCCGAGGTTATGGACAAAAGCAGTTCAAACAATGAAGATGATTCAAAGACACTTTGAGACTAGTGATTCGACCCCAAATACATGCTTAAACTGCATAAGTCATCGGACTTAAAAACAACAATCGCTGAGCAAAACAATTTTCTCTGCATGACCTAATGCCAGAGCAATGATATTCATTAGATCAAGTCTGGCCTTATCGCCATCGTCACGAAAAGTCTCGGTCCTCTGTGTTCTGCAAGTCTTATTGGGACTGATTCACCTTCTGCCACAGTGGGTTGCCATAACTGCCACGCTATCATGCAGTTCCGTCCCATGGTCGTCAGCCTTGACCGCCAATGCTTCGATGGTGCGGGATGCCGATCTAAATCGGGAATTTTCCAAGTACAAGGCGGTCCTCGCAAGGGCAAGGTGTCAAGCGCATTGCAATGAAAAGGTTTGTTTCCGATGTCATTTTCTTTATTGCTGCTGTAACGTCAACGCTCGTTGCTATAAGGGCAAAGTGATTGCCACTGAGATTTGTCTTGATGATAAATTTTAAGGTCAGGAAAATAAGGAAAGCCAATGACCCCATTAACTATTTTTTTCTCCATCCACGTTACCCCCCTCACCCAGCTGCAGTTCCGTTCTTGAAATAACAAGTGTCTGGCCGTTAAAATAATGGGACACACGCAAATGCTCCAATAACTTACCAGACAACAACCGCTAACGTCTATTTTAATCCCTCAACCGCTTTTACTGTAAGACTTCAACCTTTCAGCACCGAACCGTTCACAGCCCCCCTAATCTATTTCCTCAGCATGGCATGCAAAAGACAGCGTCTCCCACGGAGTTGAATGGCGGTTACAGACCATTTCTTTGTGGTAGCGATCCCATCGCCTGTCAGCAGGTAATTGATATAATTGAGTTAAACGATAGTAATCGACTGGAAGCACTGGAAGATTTTACGGAATACAAACACCGGACATATTAAATAAAGCACATTCACACCGGACATATTAAATAAAGCACATTCACACCGGACATATTAAATAAAGCACATTCACACCGGACATATTAAATAAAGCACATTCACACCGGACACATTAGATAACACACATTAACACAGGACACATTAGATAACGCACATTCACACCGGACGCACTAGATCAAGCACATTCACACAGGACATACTGAATAAAGCACTTTCACACAAGACACATTAGATAACGCTCTTGCACACAGGACACATTAAAATATGCACATTCACACCGAACACATTTGATATAACGGTAAATTATTTATGAAAAATATCATTTAAAAAGATTAATGAAGAAGAATAAAAACAGAAAATTGTGAAAATGTGTGATAATTTAGAATTTATAGTAAATGTTAATGTAATTGTATCTATTGTTCAATTTTCGACACTTTCACGATTTAGTGGCATTTTAATTCATATTCTAACCAAAAAAAAATGACATTTCATTGAAAGCCTCAAATTAATCTCGATATTTATTTTTAAGGGAATGTTCAAATACATACATTAAAGAGACTGTAAAATAAACAAAAAATTGAACATTAAAATGTGTAAGAAATATAGTAAATTGTGTGAAATAAACATTACAAACTACGAATTGTAGAATTGTATAAAATTAATCCGTTAACATCATTATTCCCCAAATCTTGTAATGAGTAGTTTAAATCCAGGCACATTTCACCTTTTCCCATACTCTAAGATGCATTAAAGTGTTACTGCGTTGAAATGATAATACAATATAGATAGCCATCAGTTAAAAAAGGAAGGAAATACGTAAAATGAGTTTTGGTAAAACTCAGAAAAGAACGCAACAAAACTAGCGCGTTGAAAAGAAAGATTCCCCAGCTTGCGGTACACACAACTATAAAACAGGGGCGTCACATAGTTTTTTAAAATAAACTAAAATATTATCTTCCACTTGTTTCTATTCAGATGTTTTATTTTAGTAGATAGATACTTGTGTAGCCGAGTGGTGGCTAAGTTAAATTAGAAATAATGAAGTTCATTCAATTCACTTGGTTAGGATATCAAACAGTTTATTTCGGAATTACAAGAATGGCCATGAACAAGTTAACACATCAGTCATCGCTCCAAGCGCTACCTCAACACTTTCCAACTCACTCTCCTCTCACACAGACCAGGGGCAGTGTGTCACTCGCCCACCGGTGTGTCCCTGCTAATCACGGGACTGACCTCCCAGTGCAGTAAACACGGGTAGTTGGTCAGTCGCTCTGTGTGAACTCCCGCCACAACGAGGGCTGGAGTAACCCTGCACTAAACCGTGAAGGTCACTAAAGCGGACTGCTGAGGTCAACTCTAGCAGACGGCTACACTTGGATAAAAGCAACATAAGTCTCATTAGATATTGATTAAATATGCATTCAAGAACTTCGGAAATTTAATTTTTATAGGATAAAATATATTTCAATACCATTCAGTTAATATCCTATTAACATTTGAATTTCGTGTGTAAAGACTTTACAAGGGGAGTGCAACATTCATAATTTCACCGAGTCATAGCTCGTGGGACTAACAAATAACGAGGCTTCATTTATTGTCTTAATTTTCAGAACGGAAGATCGATGTTGGCGAACGTCAGTGTGTGAGTTGGTGTGAGAGGACGACAATTCATAAAACAAAGTCCTCTAAAAGCAAAACAATTGGGGAATTTTTATTTTTTTTAAATGAAAAAAACAAAAACATGCACGTTTCGGAATGAAGACTTTATTAGTGAAAAAACTTTAAAAAAATATAAAAATAATTAAAATATCAATTAAAACTTAACTTTTATGAAAAAACTACAAGAAAACGGAATAAAAGCAGCAAATCACAAATTGGGAGTTTTTGGCTATTACGAAAGGGAAGATGGAAATGAAAATCACTAGTGATTGCTGTCAGCCTAAAGTGGTGAAAACACATTTCATAGGTGAAAGAAAATACTAGAATCATGCTTAATGGCGTAAAAGGAAAATGGCAGTAAATATGACTGAAGTTAACATTAGGTCTTGTTTTTTTCTGTGCATCGCATACTGTTTGTTATTTGTAACATTTTCGTAAACTCTAGAAGTAATTTAAATAGAGATACACCTGGCGAATGTTCCTTACGAAAAATGAGACTTGATTATAACAAATAAAAAAGACCCGTAAAAACAAAGTTTTTGACAATAAATCCCTTATATATGAGACAGAACTAAAAGTATTGATTATGTTCCAACGCGACAAACATTTACAGACTGATACCGAGTGATGTCCCCTGTCTTTAATAACGGGGGATGGGACGTGAGGGGGGATGGGACGTGAGGGTGTGTCGGCACGACGGTCGACGTCAACGCGTCAACTCAAACTCTCACGGGGAAAAAAAAACAATAACAAACCGTGAATTTGAATTACATACGTTATATCAGGATAAACTAAAAATGCATTAATTTAATTACGGTATCTTCGATCGATCTGAAATTTTGATACGATGCATTGTTAGGTGAGACGGGTCCCATGTGCCAAATTTTAGCTCGATGGCTTTACGGGAAGTGGGTCATTTTTGAATTTTGGTTTTTCCGCCCGCCCAAGACAGAGAGAGAGAGACAGAGAGATGACAGACAGAGACGGCGGTGAAGTTAATATAAGTGATTTAATAAAACAAACCCGTAAAAACAAAGTTTTTGACTATAAATCCCTTATATATGAGTCATAATTAAAAGTATTGATCATCTGCAAACGCGACAAACATTTACAGACTGTATCTGCCTTAACTTCTGCTGTATAACCGGGGGGTGGGGGGGGAGAGGTGAAAGGTCTGGTCACCGATTGCTGGACCGAGCTCAGCGTGACACGTAAAAAGTAAACAAAAGCACGCCGGTACTTCGATGGGTCGCGTCAACGCGTGACTGAACAGTCTCGTGGAAAAAAAACAATAACAAACCGTGAAATTGAATTACATACGTCGTATATAGATAAACTAAAAATGCATTAATTTAATTACGGTACGTTCGATCGATCTGAAATTTGTGATACGATGCATTGTTAGGTGACACGGGTCCGTGTGCCAAATTTCAGCTCGCTCGATGGCTTCACGGCAAGTGGGTCATTTTTGACTTTTGTTTTTCCGCCCTCCCGACAGACCGACCGCGAGCCCAAGACAGAGAGACAGACACGGCGGTGAAGTTAATATAAGAGATTAAAAAACGGCACAATTATTCATGACCTTAGATCGATAAAGAGATAACATTAAATGACAGGTAATATTGATTCTGGTCATAGGACATTAATGGCAAGCATTAAAGATGACCCATCTGATTGTTGAATCGTAAAGATAATTGAAGTCCTGATTTGATCTAACATAGTGTTGAGCTACGGCTGACGTAAGGGAACATCAGGAATTTAAATAATTGGTGAATTTATTACTATATGAAATATGTTTGATGCTTCAGATGGCTCAGTGGTTATGACGAACCACACTTTTTGAAAACTGATGACATGCTATGCTTTCATATTTTATGGGCCATGCGATGTTAATATTTTAAACACCCATTACACTCTTGACATACATGACAAAAATTATATTGCTGATTTATAGATATAAAAGTCTGTTATTAAATCACCTAAATTAAAGTAAATTAAAGTCCCTTTTTCAGACCATGATGGCCTATGGGGGGATTTTAAAGTCACGGCATACGAGGGATTGTGTGGCTAGCAGAATGTCCAGCCTCCTTTACTTTCTCCAACCCATGTCAGGTACCCATTTCAGGCTGGGTGAGCTCGGGGGCCTTGCCAGCACCGGGACTCAGACCCGTGACTCTTGGTACGACAGCAGAGTGCGCTACCGCTCGACCACCGCGCACCCTAAGCCTTTAAATCGAATGTCATTTTAGACGAACACAAATTACATTAATTTATTGATCATTTAAAAAAAAATTACTGCAAAAAATTTAAGAACATAAAAATTGTAGAAAATAAACATTGCTTAACATTGTTAATACACCAAACAAGTTTCACGTACGCTAAATATTCTATTTTACACATGAACTTAAATATTATGACAAGTGTAGCACATCATTGGTTCACATTTAATTCTGTTTTCAGTGTTCAGCAGTTTGCAGTATGAGAATTGAAGACATCGAGCAATGCAACGACACTTGTGTGAGTGCTTTTTATATGAAATCGTTTAATTATCTCTTTATTATCTAGATTGGCTGCTCCAGTTGGCTCTAGGGCAGGGGTGGACAAACCTTTTAGAGTGAGGGCCGCATTAGTAAAAAATGAAACATCACCTAACCAAAATTTAGCCTCAATTCAAGTACAAACATCCATCTTTAACCTAAATTTATTGATTTTGTTTCGATATTTCTGTAGGCTTCCGCGGGCCGCAAAGAATTCAACGGCGGGCTCATGCGGCCCGCAGGCCGTAGTTTGCCCAACCCTGGTCTATGGAATCCTTGATCGAAAGGAAGCCTCTCTTCTTATTAATCATAAAGAAAATTTAGCAATCAAATTTTTTCGAAAGACTTTATTCAATTTATCGGACCTGGTCAGCAATATATTTCGCACTTTATCTTCATGTCCGCCTCAGAAATACACATTTATTAAAACTTTAAAATAGTTTATGTAAAAAAACATAAAGTAATTTTCCAAATACTTCACCTGATCTCCCATTCACATCAGGCTACCGGTTTCCATATTTTAGTTAGAAAATAGAATTTATTTCACTGCAAATTAGTAAAAAAAATAAATATCTTTTTATTCAGATTAAAGGGTTTTATGTACATGAGACATTATGGCTACGAATATTTGGTCAGGGTGTAATCGATTTTTATGACGGATTATGATACTAAGTGATTGGGATGTATGTTTAAAGATAACACAGGTGCATGCGTGATTGTGTGTGAGTCATGGATATGTTACAGCATTGTTGCTGTATGATTTGTGTCATTTGTGTTTGAAAACATGTCATTACCTAATGATTTTTTTTCGATTAATATATAGAACCCCATCTATTAGTTAAGTAACCGAATGGTGTTGTATTTAAAAATGTGTGCTTTTTATATGATTTTTTATTGGGGGGTGGGGGGGGAATGGGGTCTGGTTCTAGAAGAGGTCTACATGTATAAGTTAATATATTATCACACAAATGTTCATCAGTGAATAAAATAAATTTACCGTTATAAATATAAGAAGATATTAAGAAGTGCGCATTTCTACCATTACAATAAATACTAATAACATCCCTTTAAACTTGGTGCACCGTCCGCCACACATTCTGTGCTGCTGAAAGGTCTCTCTCTGTAAATACATAGTTAACTGCTTCCAAAACTCAGCTGTTTATAAAGACGTTGGAGTTGTTTTACTTCCTCGCTTGATCCCTCAGACAAACGATGATTGCAGAGATACCTGCCAGACTTTC
This sequence comes from Ampullaceana balthica, assembly GCA_944989445.1. Taxonomy (NCBI): domain Eukaryota; kingdom Metazoa; phylum Mollusca; class Gastropoda; family Lymnaeidae; genus Ampullaceana; species Ampullaceana balthica. Next base: position 344,371 of record CALYLW010000077.1, read on the forward strand.
AATCAAGCGCTTGAGGAAGAGCTGAACACCGAAGGTATTGATAGTTATTATAACATTCAATCAATCGGTCTCGATACCCCTTTGCGAATTAATTTTTTATTTAAAATTTGCTAGTGAAATCGAGAAAATAAATTATTTTAATTTAAAATGAAGGATATTTTTTTTCTAAAGTGTAAATAGATAAATATGTACATTATTGTTAACAAAGTACTAAAATGTGATTTAAATATTACCAATTCAAGCTTTTATTGATATTTTCATGTCTTGTTTTCCTTTTTTAAAAGGCTACACAGCCGTGATTATGATCAGTGGCGTCACTAGGGGGGGTGTGGGGGCGGGACACCATCGGGGGGGGGGTAACACCAAAATCTAAATTTTACTGTGTACGCTTTATGTCGAAAAAAGAGACGATAATTTTTTTTCAACTAGAAAAAAAAGAAAGAAATGCAATGAAATACGTTTAAACGCGAAAACTTATTAATAAAAATGTCAGTTAACATGCAATAATAAAAAAGTCCTAACAAACTACCATAAAACTAATTAGGAAAGAAAAGAAATGAGACAACCGCAACAAAGAGATAATTACAATGGGCGATGAAAGAGGCGGCGTCTTTTGTTTTAAATGAAATAAAGCCAACTGGGCTTTGACATACCGACACTATGTCATTGAATAAAGCCTGTGAGACGAACCCCACCTCACTACTCCCCCCCACTGCAGATAAGATTTTTCTCCCAAAAAAAAATCAAAAGATGTGATTTCTTTGTTGTTTTTTTATGGAGGAAAATTGTGTATCATGTCTTTGAGTTAATATTTTTGTTTGTATTTATATTTATTAAAGGCGTGCAAACCTGCATATCTATGATAATATAATGTACTCTAAAAACTTAATTTTCTTGAGTATAGGTAAAAAAAAATTTTGTAATATCCTTTAACACGAAATTATTTTCACACGAAAACATTCCAGTCTCGTTGATTTCGTATGAAACGATTGTCACTGATAGATCGCTTGATTCGTACGTTTGGCAGCCGAAGTAAAGTTGATTTTGAACGACGCCGATCAGAAGCGCACCTGCACAACTGCAGTGACGAATTTGTAACGTTGAAAAACGTCTGGTCTGAAAACTATATAGTACATTATTAAAGATATAATGTTATATTCAAGTCTTTTGACTACAATTCATAATTTCACATTTTTGCAGCAGGAAAGGTGAGCAAGTGAATCCTTCATTTAATTTTGTTAAAAAGAGGGAAATATATTAACAATAGTCTCGAGTTATTTTTGAGTAAAAATGCCACGTTATACGTTTTCCAGCTTAAATAATTCTTTAATAATGATTGAATTTAATTTTGAAATTTACAAAAGTAAGCTAAAGTACACTTGAATTTTGGACACGTTCTAAAGTTAGACGTAATTTTTAAAAAATAAAATAAATGTTCTTAAAGTATGACTTGTAAAGACTTTAACTTTATAAAAATGTAATTCAATTAGTAAATAAACTACTTTGTTTTAGTTTAAGGCTTATCTAACATATGTTGGGAACATTTTCCTTCTTTAAATTGTTGTCACATGTCATTAAAGAGCGCACTATGAAAAATCAACGACAAATGTGCGCAAACATAAGAGCGCTATACCTCGTTGGTAGTCCATCTTGAAACATTAACATATATTAGAACAATCGCCTCCAATCTTCATCTGCGCTCTTTTGTTGAGTGCTATTTTACGAGTGACCGTCACGAAATTAATTAGTAAGTTACACTAAAACAACAATTAAAAGAAGAAAAAGTACAAAATGTGTCGCGTTTACAGTAGCGTCACTAAGGGGTGTGAGGGGTGCGGGCCACACCGGTTGACACCAAAATGTAAAGTAAAGTTCTGTTTGTTCCCGTTATTTGGCACTGGAAGACTCGGAGGAGTTCTATGGGTTAAGTCATGAGGGGGTGACACCAGTTAGCTACCGCCTCAGGTGAAACCAACGCTAGTGACGTCACTGAGTAGGAAGCTAATTATAAAAGCTTTAAACATCATCTCTTTAACATTGTCTCCGTCGTAAATATTTTTACACCGACACCAGCTTGTAATGGGTAGTAACTTATTAGGGATAGTCCGGTAGTTATAATCTACGCGTATAAACCGATAGTCTTAGTCTATGAAAGTTCCAGTATCTCGAAATTAGGCTCATATTACCGTAGCTCTAGTCATTTGTATATTCCAATGACTATCGCCTATCTAAGTTAATACATATCTGTAGTTTAAATGTTATATTCCTCTAGACCTAGTTTACGCCAGCTCATTCGTATATTCCAATGACTATCGCCTATCTACATTAATACATATCTGTAGTTTAAATGTTATATTCCTCTAGACCTAGTTTACGCCAGCTCATTCGTATATTCCAATGACTTTCGCCTATCTACATTAATACATATCTGAAGTTTAAATGTTCTATTCCTTTAGACCTAGTTTACGCCAGCTCATTTGTATATTCCAATGACCTTCACCTATCTACGTTAATACATATCTGTACTTTAAATGTTCTATTCCTCTAGACCTAGTTTACGCCAGCTCATTTGTATATTCCAATGAACTTTGCCTATCTAAATTAATACATATCTGTAGTTTAAATGGTCTATTCCTCTAGACCTAGTTTACGCCAGCTCATTTGTATATTCCAATGACCTTCACCTATCTACATTAATACATATCTCTAGTTTAAATGTTCTATTCCTCTAGACCTAGTTTACGCCAGCTCACAATACCTTAACCTAACTGTAAAGAGTCCCAGACCGGCTTGCCTGTACACTCCGATTCCTGAGAACGTCACCACCGAAGGCTCCACAATTATTCTTAAATGGAATGTCCAGGAAGCCAACGGTCAGCCTAGCAATCGTCCGCTCTGCTTCGTCATAGAGGTACAGGAGGAAACACGGTTGGGTAACCGAACCAACTGGGACACGATAGGCTATGTGAGTGTTGAAAATATGCAACGTGAGTGTTGACAATATGCAATGTGAGTGTTGAAAATATACAACGTCAGTGTTGAAAACTCGCAAAGTGAGTTTTAAAACGTGTTTGCAAATATTTATTTTTGGGTGTTAAATAAAGGACAGATGTGTGTTGAAAATAGCATATGTGAAATTGAAAGTTGGAATTTGATAATGAAAGTCATCAACAATGTATCTGATGAAAATAAGCTAATTGCCTGTTTAAAATAACACGCTTTGTGATTAAATACAAAGGGCTGGGAAATATTTGATTGTTCTTTTCATAATGAAAATGTCAATTGCACTGGAAAACTGACAAAGTGGGCTGACATTGTTTTCCCTTTTTAAAAATATCAATAAAAACAAGTAATAAAAACTCTAATGAGTATTTAAATGCAATTGCCAATAAAAAATTTCCGACTATTTTTTACTGAAGGGAAAGCATTATAGATTTCCCAAGGGAAAAATTGCGTCATTAAAAGTCATGTGAAATCAATAGTTCTGAAAGTAAACAAAACAATTGATATCTACAAATAGCTGCTAAAATTACGCGAGTCTAACGAAAAGAGATTTTTGAAAAAAATCCTTCTCCAACATTGATCTAAATATTATTAGCTATCGTTTGGCTTTATTTCAACCCGATAGCTGTTATGGTTGCCGAGATATTGACAAAATACTGATAATTTTCCGGGTTTTTTTTTCGGGGAGGGGGTTCAGGAAATTCAGTAAACCGTTTAGGTATTTTTTGGACCGTGTACATCCTTGGGACCACCTTAACATATTTGCAAAAGACCCGAACCCTCTAACTGGTATGGTTCAGGAGGAGTTGCTGTTCAAAGCTCGAACAGACGGGACAGACATTTCAAATATATAAACGCAGTTTTTACCAAAAGGAAATTGCGTTAAAAACAGAACATCATTTATTTCCTTTCATTCAATAAATAAAGCCCGATATAACACAAAGGGTGACATCCTTATCTACCCATCGTTTTCTATCTCTCAGCTGTTTGCGTTTTTTGTACCTGAACACTTAACTGAAGATCTAAAACATCACGTTGCACATAATTTGTTGAGACAATAATTAATATTTGATTTCTTTAAAATTAATTTTCCACACTGCATACCTCCCATTGACTTCCCCATTCGGTAGTTAAATCGTTCAAGTGAAGAATTATCTATTGCCAGTTTTGGTGATATATATTTTATCAAATAATTTACTTGAAGATGAAGTACCAGAATCTAGAATATATTGATTATTATTTTGTTTACTTTCATTAACATACCTCTACATTTTTACAATTAAATTTTACTTGAACCTGCTTTACGATGGATTTCTGAAGTTTTAATTCACATAAACTTCCATTTTAACCACACTCAAAAAGTAAGTACCAACATTATTTAACCCTAAGTCAGAATCGTTATACTGATTTAAACTCTGTACAATTTTATCACATCTTCCCAGACCAACTTTAGTGTCATGCCTATCGTGAGACTAAACCCGGAATCCAAATACAGGCTTCGAATTAGCGTTGTATTACAACGGGGCCTAGTCTCACATCCATCCAAGACTTCTTGGATCACTCTACCTCCAGGTTAGTTATTGCTTTGTTTTCCTCTTAAATCTCTTCTCTGCTGACTGTATATTGTCTACCAAAAAACTCAGTAGTTATTATTAATCGATTTTTAATTGGCTTGACATCTCTGTACTTTTGTCCGGGGGAAATCTTAGAACTGAATACACTCTTTTCCCCATTCAAACCCATTTTCCGTTGTCTTAATTTTTAAAAATAAATTTATTTCGTTTAATCTTGTTGTTTTTTAACAATTTAAAAAAAAATCAAACAGGCTTTTAAGGCGTACAAAATATAACTGTATAGGAATGTTTAAAAAGAAAATTATGCTGATGATGCACTTTAAAACTATTTTTTGTTTAAATTTAGGTTTTAAGTTACAAATGTTAATTAAATCATTGATAATTATAAAGGCTAACTGCTGTTCGTATAAAGCTATTAAAGGCGAGCTTTAAGAGCCGATCATTGTTGTCATCAAATGAACTTTTCGTCGATGAAATTAACTTGTGTTGGCGTTTCAAGGTAGCCGGTGATTACGTTAGCAACATCAATTTTCGAAACTCCTTTAGGCCTATAGTCTCATAGCTTGAGTGCAATTTTGTTCGTCTGTGGTGCATAATTCACTGACCACATAATGTGAACTTGTACACTTAGAGGTGTAAAATGTATTTATTTGATTTATTTATGGTGCTATTTTTTTTATAAATGTTATAGTTGAGCTGTTTAAAAAAAAAGTACATCAGTACTATGATTACCGGGGAAATAATAAATGTGCTATATTGTTTTATCCTGATAATTATTGTATTTAAGTTTTTAGTAAAACATTTTGAGTACTATAAAAAGAAATATGCCATTTAAAATGTTTATCAGCATCTACAGTCGTGAGTTCATTTTTTAGCCTGATAATCGCGACAACAAAGAAATGTTGTGAGAGTAAAGTTTTTGCTTACAATGTGATTCAATACTTAAAAAATAATCTCTGTTCTGTTTTTGTTGTTGTTGTTGTTGAAGTCCCATAACCGATCGTCGTAGAGGGTCCTAATTTTTCCTGTAGAACTTACTAGGGGCTTGGTAGACCTTGGTGGGCGCCCCATTTCCCTTCCAGGTCAACGGAGGACTTTCTTAGCGTTAGTCATTCCATTTTTATTGTGGCTTTAACGAGGGCTAGATCGCCCCTCAGCTTGTGAGGCGAGCGCACTATTAACTTCGCTATCCAGCTGCGGTTCTGTTAGCACAGAAGAATTCGTTATGTAGGGAGCGTTTCTGATATATATTGAACACGTAACTCGCCTCGTGAAGATTTAGCTTAGTTCAATGACTTTCAACAAAAGCTGAACAATTTAGGTTACAGGTTAAGCTAAAGCAGATAAAAAAAATTAACAAATTAGGAGGAAGACACAAGGACGTGATACGACAAAACCATGAACGTGTCAATATGTTGGCGAGATCACTTCATCAGCGATCTATCAATCTGTTATTTGATATACAAGAGGACTGCAAGGCAGTGGGTTTTATTTAAAAAAAAACTGGTTAGAAAGGTTTATATGTAATGGAATCAGTGGCGTCACTAGGGTTGGTGTCACCCAGTGCGTTAGCTTATGTTGTCACCCCTCATGACTTCCACCATAGACATTCTCCGAGTCTGCAAGTGCCAAATTACGGGAACATACAGGATTTTACATTTTGGTGTCACACGTTGTGATGGTTTCACTCGGTGCGGTCCGCACCCCCCCCTAGTGACGCCTATGAATGGAATAGAAGAGGGGGAAAGCTAGCCATCAGTGATTGGCAACAGCATGTTGGGCATAGAAAAGAATAAAAAAGAGAATGAAAACAAAACACACATTTCATGAGATGTCAACGTTACCATATTTGCAGGGTAAACCATATAGTAAAGTGTATTGAAAATACCAAGTTCTTAACATGTCTAATAGCAAAGTGTAATGACAAAATTTTAGAGGCTAAATTTCTATATACAACATTCAAACAAACAAACCACACCATTGCGTGCACTGAATATATAAAAGTACATTCACTCATCTCCAGCTGAAGTCCCTCAACCTGTCAAGAACATTTCGGTCTATCAATACGTGCGAGGTAGCAGCCTTAGGGCTGAAGTACGGTGGGAAGTCACTAACAGTAAGTGTCTTGTTGAGTTGAAGTGTTGATACTTGATACTAAACAACATGACACAATCAAGGTGAATTTTGGGCTACCGAGAAATGCAGGGACTGTTTTTCTATGATGAGCGTTGAAGGATTCAATGAAAGGGGCAAACAATTTGCATGCCATGTTATTTTTTCTGAAACAAACTTGAATATTCAACAGATGCCTTGAAGAATGATGATTATGTTGTTTTTTTTCGTGGCAGCTGACACTGTAAATCTACCTATAACTTTTATGTTCAAAATCTTAATGTTGCCTACTAGCTTTATTTAAGTAATTGTTTCATTTAAACTGAAAAAGAACAATATACAGCTCCACTTGTGAGACATTGTCAATCCTCATCTGACTGTATTCAATGCTTACTAAAAATATAGTTTACTGCCTAAAAGTTACACGTATCTAGAATTAATGCCTAACTAGTTCTATTCATCTTCTCACGTAGGATGATACCAAGTATAACACATTACTATTACATTTTATATATTAATTTACATTTATTTATTTATTTTTATAATATAGTACCTTATTATTTTTTATTGTTCTTTCCAGATGTAGGATGTTACTTCAGAGTATACTGGCTGTCTTTGAATGTCAGCACTTTTAATTCACGGGAACTTCGGGTAATTTCATGTCTATAATTTATTGAAATTAGACGCATAGGTTTTAAGTAAACTTCTCAATTTTACTTTTTTTCTTCTCTTTCAACTTTTCCATTCCCTTAAGAAATATCAAGCTGGAATAAAAGTTAAGACACATAAAGTGTTCTTCAACAGCTTTCAGAAATAAAAACTGAAATAATTTAAGTTTCATCTGAGGAAATTTCCAAAGATTAATAAGTTGTTTCAGTAATGAAAAATCAATACTAAAATAAGTAGATTACACTTTTCTGTTTCTGTAATTTTCTTTCCTAACGTCAAATTCAGGAATGGGTTGGGAACAGGTACGAACTCTCTAATCTGCTGTTCGAGAACGTCTACAAACTAGAGATCCAGACCTTTGATCGTTTCTTCAGCAGGTCCAGCAAAAGGGCTTTCTTCGAGTTTAAGACACTCAACTGTCTCAAGTCCACCAACGGTAACTACAACTATTGTGGTGAGTTCTGTAACTGAAGCAGAAAAGTTGATAAGAATTATTTAATTTTTGAAAACATGCAGTTTTAAGTTTAGACTAGAAATTTCTTGAAAAACTGATGACTTTCGTAAGAAGGATGGGATGTAGGTAGAGATTGTCTCAGGTCAGCACTTAAATTCAATATATGAAATGATGGCCTTTTACCCATAAGCAATCTTAACATGCGTATGGAGGCCTTAAATTATATTTACGGCGCTGATTAGTTTAGACTTTAGACCATCCAGCTGCTAATAAAATGTTGTCAAAAATTAGTCACTTGATATTGGGAATGAAAACATTAAAAATATATAATAGTTTAATTTAATCCTCCTCAACATATGTGTTTAATCCTTCATAACGTATGCGAATTGTTAAAGCAAAATGTGAATCGCAAGATTTTTTTTAAAGTTATGTATGTGTCTGATATTAAATTACTTTTGTAAACGGATTTAAATGTTAAACTTTTATAAATAATTATTTTTTAAAAAACGTGAATATCACTTCAGTGCCAGATGCTCCCCGCGATCTTCAGTTCCACATTCACGAACCGTACAAGAAAAACAACACCATGTACACAAACGTGACTCTCAAGTGGCAACCACCGAAATTTGTCAGCTGGAATAACTCCATTGAAAAGTATCTTATAACTTGGAGACTGAATCCAGACATTCAGAACTACGCCATCATTAAGGCAGACAGAGGCGTGTCCACGATAGATGCGGTAAGTCATAGGGTAAAATATAGTAGTCACTTCGAAACCAGTCCCTTCACTGGTGTGACTCTTTCATATATCCACGACATCACCAAAGAGACCATCCGATTCTTGCAGCATCGTTGGTGGGACACGCGTCACTTGTTTGAGCCATTTAAAAACAGAAAACTTCACCGGCGTGACCCATAGCATGATTGGTGTGAGTCATTCATAAAAAAGAATATTGACACGCTTAACACTAACTAAATACGACAACAAATTTCGTTGTACGTAAATGTTAATAATATGTTAAATGAATTAAATTTTTACATTTGAATTGATGTACCCTTAAAACTGTTGTAGAATGCTTTGGTAGGCAACATACCTGAACAAGTGTTTTGATGTAGATTCTCTGATAAGCTGCAATTAGCCATGTAACTGCTTGCTCAGTATACAGAGCCTTTGCAATACCAACAATAATTAAACCTAAAAACAAATCAGCCATTCTGCATCATTTATGACAGGAAAAAACAACTCCATCTTTATCAATGAGGAATTTGATTTCAAATCCCAATCTCCGAAAATTGCACTGGATGAGTCTTTTCAAACTAAAATAAATCGGGATTTCGGTGCTTCAAGCCCTGAATCTGATTCGCTTGGTGTATTTCACAGTGTCCGACATCAGGTTATCAAATTTCTGGCATTTGTGACATATGGCATAGCATAGGGGTGTCCAAACCTTTTGCATAAAGGGATGTATCCCATGTAGTAAAAACTTCTGAGGGCCGTATTAGTATAAAAACAAAAGTGACATACTTAAAGACTGAAATACAGGCATATAATATATATATATATTTAAAAATATATAATGGGGGGAGGGATTTGTCAGAATGATATTTTGTGGGGACGAACATTGGCAAACACTATCGAGAATTTCGAGACTTTATAAATATTTTAATCCAGCGTTAGCAATTACTAATATACTTAATAAAAGTTTAAGCACACAGATGCCATATTTATTTCCTTTTAGAGTTGGCTGAAATTTAAATTATTACGTCATCTATTTTTTCCATCGCATGTCAATGAAATTCTTACACAAAACAGCTCATAAATGTGTTGTCTTTTAAAAACCAATATCCACATTAGTTATCAATTAAGCGTCAAAGATTTTGCTTTCATTTGACATCATCGTAAACAGCACATTATTCCGCTTTTCTTATAAATATTATGACGTTGTTGAAGAAACAAAAATCAACAAGTGAATAGATCATTTAATATAAGGCCGCGGGCCAAGTAAAATTGAAGCGCGGGGCGCATTTGGCCCGCGGGCCGGACTTCGGACACCCCTGGCTAGCAGCTTTGACATATTTCTCACATTTACAATTTGTGACTGTTAGATATTTTCAACAGAAATCCTCACCTGGATGCATGGAAACGATATAAGTTATTTCAATAAATACGGATAATTAGTTGAATGCTGAGTGTGTTTTTCATAATGCATTCCTTCATTCGTCTATCAGTTAATGTTTTTTTATTCAATTCATAGAAGATGAAAGTTTTCTTATAACAAACTCAACCGCGCTGAATCTCTGAGGCGGCAGTGTGTAAATTTCGGCAAAGCTACAATGAAATTTTTTCAAGCGTAGAGATGTAGAGAACGTGCGATAGTGTCCGTTTCAATTTGTTTGACAGTGTGAGAAAATATTTCCAAACGCTGTATTTCCTCCACTACTCATTTACTGTGTAGCGTCAGATGCTATCTTTCCCTGGTGTAGTGCAGTTCTTGCACAATACCCCAAAAATGGGTTTAATAAATAAAAGCAGCGAGAAGTTTTCTTTGAGGGAGAAGAAATATCGGAATTCGTAATTCAGCCTCGAAGATTTATCACCAAAAGGCGGACGAAGTTACAATTAGGCTCTTAAAATCTCCATCTTCTGCAAATAAAGCGTTGATTATCTTTAACGATTTTAAACATTTACAAAGAAAAAAAGTCAATTATGTGTTGTTGTTACACTCTGAAACCTCCTTACCAACATTCTTAGACACTCTAACACTAATAGTCGACTTTAAAAAATGTCGACTCGTAAGCGTAACTTTTTCGATTAGAGCTTGTTTCTGTAATCTACGTGTTTTAGTTCAACAAGAGATCAGTCAATGATGTGGTACTGTCTCTAGTCTAATTGATAGTAATTAAAACGTAGAATTGATATCTTGTTGATGATGATTCGACAGCTGTAAAAATCCCGTCGAATAATAAATAATAAGTCATTTATCGTTTATGTTTGAAATTGTCAACTTCAAGTTTAAGTATTATCCACATATCGCCATATACTTTTGTAATAAAACATTTTGATTTTTAAAAAAATTGATCGTTAATGCTGTTATAAATATGGTACAAATCTACCGCTGTTTTGTGCGTTATTTCGTATTTCTATCTAATTTTGAACATATTTGCAGGAGGTTAGCGCGTTTCTCGCTGAGATAGTATCTTTTGAAGACCAATAATTTCGTCATGAAGTGTGATCACGTCAACATGCAGAGAGATATTTTATTTCTCAGCAAAACAATATGTGACTTGTATATTGAATCTAGGCTACCAACACATCGTGGTATATGATTTATCAATGTTACCTTTTAGCTGGGGAAAAATCTGGAATTTTGCGCGCTTGGGAAACATGCGGTTTGGTACGTTGCCCCTGGTGGAAACTAGGTCGCAGACACGAGAGTAATTTGTCCTGAATACGAACTGAACTTTCTCCCACTCTACTCTCGTGGCCATGTAACGCTAGCCCCAGAGACAATGGCGCACCTACTAACCTCGCGTAGAAACAGGGAGAGTGAAGTAGTGGTTGAATTCTACGTTTAGATGATGTCTGGCGCAGACCTGTAACATGCAGCAGATTCTCACTGTAATACCCGAGGAAGAAGTATTTTTTTTTGAGGAGATGAAATATGACTCAGTGCAATAGTTGGAGCAGGTTTTTAGGCCAAATTGGAAATTTAAGAAGCCCCACCCCCCGTCCCCCGAGTAAAAACGTTAGATCTTTCTTGTAATCTTCTTCAGGCACAACCGAAAGAGATAACATTTTTTTTTATACATCTTATGTTCGTTGGTTCAAGTTCACGTTGATTAAATGGAAAACAGAATGCCATAAAATTAATAGAAATAAGCGTAACACATAACGAAAACAACTTAACTTTGTAAAAAATGTATTATAAATTATCTTAGAATTACTAAGATTGCATAGTCACTTACATTTTTTTAGAGTAATTTAATTTTTTTAAAATTATAATAATTAAAAATCTTAAACAAGCAAATAATGTTGTTTGTGACAGCCATGCACGCCCATTTATCTGAGTTCCTTTTAGAAAGAATTGTACCTCATGCTTTGTAGCCCGAAAATCTATGCTGTGTATTGGATCGTTTAAAGAAAAAAAAACCAAAAAAAAACTTATTTTAATTTCTTTTAAATAAAATAAAGGATACATATAATTGTCTTGTTTAGAGTCTAAAATGAAGCTGCTGGATTTTAACTTGTCTCCATGTGTTTTGACGTTACTTTCCACCGAACGAGTTTTCCACTATTCTCCTGCCACTTAGTTAATGAGTCAGTGTCTGTGTTTAGGGAATCAAGCACAATGTGGGAGGGTGTGTGGGATAAGAATTCAAGGATTTCCACCAATTTTGACAACAAAATATTATAAACTAAAAAATATTTATATATCGTTTTTAGCATACGCCTGCATGAAAGAAAATCTTTTACGTTTAAAATAAATAAACCTTGTCTAAAGGCACAGGACACCTAATGTGATAAAATAATTCAAACGCTAAATGAAAATAGGAAGGGCGCAGAGAAATGGATAACAACAGGTAACCCTTTATATTTACGTTAAGTTGACGAGGACGAAAAACGCTTTCAGGTCAAATGCGCTTCTAAAGATAGTTGAGTTATACGTTGAAAAAATATATATGTATAAAAATTAGGATATCTATCTAAAACAAAGGGGAACCAAAATAAAGACAGAAAATAACTAAATATCTTAAAGCTGCCAAGAAAGAATGTGCAGAGGTTGAGATAAACACCAAATATAACCAAAGAATTTTAATTAATTAATGTAGAAGAAAGATATACTTGCTTTATTTGATTGTTTTTCAAAATATTTCCTTCACATGGTTTGTTGATTCAAAATGCTTAAAATTATCTTCTGCTCTTTATTTAGGCAACCTGTTTTTAATAGCAAGCCTTTAAAAAGTTTAAATTTTTTTTTAAAAATTTTCTAATTTTCTTGAATTCTGATTATATGTGCACATGAAAAGCGTTGCATTGACCCAGCGCCGTCTTTATACCATTTTGGTCCCCCCGGTCAAAGACATAGTGTTGGGCCCCGGGCAAAGACATAGTGTTGGGCCCCTGGGCAAAGAAAGAGTGAGCCCCCCCTTCCCGCAGGAATAAAAGATAAATATACAGAATATATATAAATAGACATATTCCCATGGGGCCCCTATGCTCGTGGGCCCCCGGGTAAATGCCCAACGAGCCTATGCGTTAAGGCGGCCCTGCATTGACCCACGCTATGTATGAACTACTCGGGTAATACATAATTAAACACAGCACGTGGTCGACTTAACTGGTCAAACACCAATGTAAATAAAACAACCCCGTGAAAACAAAGTTTTTGACTATAAACTATAAATCCCTTATAAATGAGACATAACTAAAAGTATTGATTATGTTCAAACTGAAACCTAAATTATCTCCTTGGCTTTAAAACTGGGGGGAGGGGGTGTGGACATGGACGGGTGGCGTCAACGCGTTAACTCAACTCCAGGTGGTTTACCTGGTTTAAACACGAGATGTGTTCACCGGTGGCTGGCCTGAAGTCAAGTGACCCGTAAAATGTAAACGATGGCGACCGCTACATATAGTTTTTATAGATAAACTAAAAATGCATTAATTTAATTACGGTACGTTCGATCGATCTGAAATTTTGATACGATGCATTGTTAGGTGAAACTTAGGCCAAATTACAGCTCAATTGCTTCCCGGGAAGTGGGTCATTTTTTACTTTTGTTTTTCCGCGGGCCCAAGACAGACAGAGAGACAGAGAGACGGCGGTGAAGGTAATATAATGGATTAAAAAAAGCACCGGGGTGTTTGAAATCATTTTTAAAACGATTTTTACGTTTATTGTATCGTATTATATTTTTATTGCGCTCTAATCGAGATTATTGTATATAAAAAAATCTAACATACATTTATGTTACTGATTTTAGTTTTCAAAAGAGGTTATTTTTCACCCCTCTCCATCCCTTTTGTCATCAGACCTGCATTCCTGATCGGCTCGCACGACATTTACTCGTTTAGCGAGCTGAACGTCAGATAGGGAACTCGTTCGTTGACAGGTCACGTGACACGACAAGATGTTGACGATTTGACACAGAACATCCGGACAAATAAGCACGAAGACGTGTAACGTGAAAGAAAAGGTAAATAGTTTCGGGAGATACACGCTGAACACTTGGTCAACTGAACACCTGTCACTTCATCACATGAACACCTGGACACACGTTTACCGGAACACCTGACACTTCCTCACCCGAACACCTTGACATGATGACAGTTCAAAGAGGAATAAAATAAACTGGTCACTCATCCGAGAGTGTGGTTGCATTGAAGATTAATGACGTATCATATTTTGCATGGGGCGCTAAAAGATTTAGACCGGTTCACATTTTATTGATAATTTTATTTTGGAAGATTTTCAATGCCTAGAGGTATTGATCACATACTTTCACGGCTAAAATTTGCTAATAGAATACCGTAAGATGACTGCCAGAACTCGACACCTACTAATACTCCACTTTGTTATCAAATGTACGACTTCTTACAAAAAGTTTTGAGCTGGGAAAGAGGGTGATGTTTTACTTCATTTGTTGAAATTCAATTGTACTTTGTTTTAAAAGGGGATTTTTAATATTTTTTGGCTTGACTAGAATTTAATAACGTGTTTTAACTTATCTTATGTATCACAGAAGCTCATTGCTTACAGAACATTATTGCATCCTAGGCTTATCCATTGTTTATGTATAGTCTTACATTTTTATTAGATTTTTGAATATTGACTGAGGCATACAAAAATATGCACTTCCAATCGTTTGATTTTTCCCTCTAAAAGTGACGCTATCTTTCAATATTATAGCTAACATCAATGTTCATTACCTGTTTGGCATATTTTCAATGCTTCGAGGTGGAAATTCTAAGGATTTAGCTTAATGAAATAAAGCAACATGAAGATTTACACTGGCTAAAACATTACTTTTAACCGTCTTTACTCTTTTTGTATACCTCAGAAAAATTTACGGATGTATACTTCCGCTTTAAAATTAGATATGTAAGAAATAAATCGTGTCTCATTCTTGTAATTAAAGCTATCATCCGAATCCATTCTAAATGCAGGATACATTAGCTCGCATAGAATTCATCGCCTTATCGCCGAGACTCATTGTGTTAAAATAATTCGTATCGTGCAAGCGAATCTTTTATTCAACGACTCGATGGCCTCCACTGCTTCGTCTGTTTAAGGTTACGTTCTCATCGATTTTTAGCATCGGATGCTCACGTATACACCGCGCTTGTTGATTAAAGGCGATATATCGGCTGTTGATAAGGAATTTTGTTTAGCCGACACAGTTTCCGCCCTGAGGGATATTTTTTAGTGTAAAATCGAAAAAAATAAAACAATGATTTAATGTATTTAACTATAGCTTTATAAGTTTCAATGGGTATTTGAAAACTGTAAAATACCATTCATAAACTAAAATACAACATATTCTGTACAGGTTAAAAGCCGTAGCAATTTAACAAGTAAATCTGCTTACAATATCTCGCTACATTTTTACATTTTTAACAGCAGCAAAAGTGTTCTTCAAAGAATTCAATGTGTTGTAAAAATTAGCCATTTAAATAGAGGCATAACGAGTAATTGCGCCCTACGCTATCAAGATAACAAACTCCTTTGCTGTTAATTAAATGAAATATTTTGGAAATGCCAAACACCCACTCCTCACCTCCTCCCTGCACCACAGTTTGTTGTTTATCAGTTAATAATCTCCCCTTTTATGACTATCATCCCAGAAATTAATGTCTTGGATGATGATAAACGTTGTTTGGGGGGCAGAGTATATGGTTTACCTCGCCGCAGAATCTAAGGCAGGGACAGGTGAGAGGGCATTGGTTACATTTACTACAGGTAAGCACATCATTTAGCATCTTTTAAAAAATGACTTTGATGTTTTTGAAAATGTATTTTTTTAAAAGAGAATCAAACTGTGGTTGTTATTGTCCTTTAACATTCGTCATATATCAATTCGACGTAAACGCATGATTGTCGATCTAATTTCAACTTGTGGCAATCATTGTTGCCATCGTAATATTTTACGCTTGTAAATTAAAGTGTATTACGGGGCAGAGATTAATTTGTTGGTTTTTACAAATCAAAGGTTTGTCAAGGTATACATAACGTACACAAATTCCAACCTATTTTCTTCCAGGACCTGGCTATGCTCATCTTGTGGATGCCGAGGTTAATCATCCTGGTCAGTTTGCTACCTTAAAATTTGACATGTCTGAATTATTAAAACACAATTGTGACATAAAGTAACACATCGGTATGTAACGCTAACTCAGTTTGGATTCCTGATATCAGAAATAAATGAGGTTCTTGACAGGAAAAAACAACAGAAAAACAGAAAGCGCCTAAATTAAAATTTTCCTACGTTTTAATGAAATTTAATGATTAAATCATTAAATAAAATTCAAATTAAGTTGAGGGACATGACAAAGAACGCGTTGGCGTGCCAATGGCGATTGTAACATTAATTGTGACTTGAAAAGTGTGTCAATTTAATTACATTTTTTTGTCTAATAAATTTAAAACTGAAAAACTGAAGTATAATGGGTATTTCACTTTGGGTCGGTTTTTATTTTTAAATCTAATTTTTAAAATTTTTGTTAGTGGTACTCTGTTTTATTAATTTCAAAACTTACAAAGAGCATTATTCATGTGAAGCATTAAATCTATGGAACTTGAGGACAAGTTCGAAAAAAAATAATTTTGATACATATAATACAATACAATTTTTTTACAATGCAATTTGGAATTTAAGCATCATAGGAATATTTGTTGAAAAAAATCTTTTATCAATATGACATCTGTAAAATTAACTCTTAACTTCACGGTTCCCCCCCCCCAATTATAATAAAAATATCTTTATAGTGATCTTATTTAATAGCACATTTTCACATACTTTTTTACACGATTTTTTTCCAGAAGTAGTTGCGAGACCTGCAGAGAATCTTTACTTTGCCACCATCATCCCAGCAACACTGGCTGTGGCCGCTATCAGTATATGCGTGTTTTATTACATCAAACTTAAGAAACATTCAAGGCAGTTTTTCGGTATGCAAAATTCAAGGCGGGAAGTAAGTACCACCAAATTTTTAATAAGTTATAAAAAAGTAAAAGTTGTAAACGCAGCAATGAAAACTTTATAAAATTCCGTGATTTCGACATTTAAAATTAGCAGTATTACACTTTAAATAAGTTAAATTTAATTTAAAAATCTTTTAAAAGGTATGAAAAAAATATAACCCTGTAATCTTTCAAAAGGAGATATAATTATGTTTTATTTAGGTTTACTGCACCAGCCAACAGCATCTTCGACATTAAAAAAAATCGCTTTTGAGAAATATCAAGGTTAACTGTTGTTTAGAAACGAGTCAGAGAGAGAACATGAAACAGACACACAGTAAAAAACTTGTACACGGAAAAAAGACGGATTTTTTGGCAACCTGACCAAAACCGTGTACAATTAAAATTAATGGCGTCTTAATTGTTAGCTGACGCCATGACGGCTCTCAACTTTAAACTCAATAACCCGCTAAATCTCTGACTTAGTTGAACTCAGTACATAGGCCATATTGAGTTAAACAAAATAACGTGACTATATATTTCTTTTCTGGAAAGTTTAAAAGAAACCTGTTAGATTACATTGTGACTGACTTGAAATCCTGCTTTCAGTTAAATTATTAAAACTAGGCAAGAATTAGTAAAAATTTTAAAAGCTTCAGCCATCTGTAATCTGTAGAATTAAAATATTGTTCCGCTAATATTAATACAAAAACTTTGTTTAAAATAATATTTAAAAATAAATAGTCTACGGATGAGGTGAAAAAAAAATTAATAAATAAAAATATGAAATAGAAACCGATGATGTAGTGTAGACAAGATAATGATATAGTGACAGTGGAAGAGCATTGATCTCTTGTGTAGTAAAAGAATAAAAAATAAAAAATAACCACAAGGCAATGCATGGACTTGTGGCGACTCTAAGACACGACGAATAACATTTTCCTGGTCTCTCCTTGCAATGGTCACTTGCCTTAGACTAAACCAGCACTCACAAATAAATGGTCATCTACCTTATTCAAAAGTATTCCAAAATTTTGTCTGTTAATTTAAATTATTTGATGTTTTAATTCTTGCCATTAATAATTGTCAGTTGATCCATATCACAATAACCAAGGTGTGTGACACAGTTTAATGTGTTCAATGTGTTGAAGGTGTGTGGCACAGTTTAATGTGTTCAATGTTTTCAAGGTGTGTGACACAGTTTAATGTGTTCAAGGTGTGTGACACAGTTTAATGTGTTAAATGTGTTCAAGGTGTGTGACACAGTTCAATGTGTTCAATGTATGTGACACTGTTCAATGTGTTCAAGGTGTGTGACACAGTTAATGTATTTAATGTGTTCAAGGTGTGTGACACAGTTTAGAGTGTTCAATGTGTTCAAGGTGTGTGACCCAGTTCAATGTGTTCAATGTGTGTGACACAGTTCAATGTGTTCAATGTGTTCAAGGTGTGTGACACAGTTTAATGTGTTCAATGTGTTCAAGGTGTCTGACCCAGTGTAATGTGTTAAATGTGTTCATGGTGTGTGACACAGTTTAATGTGTTCATGGTGTGTGGCACAGTTTAATGTGTTCAATGTGTTCAAGGTGTGTGAAACAGTTCAATGTGTTCAATGTTTTCAAGGTGTGTGACCCAGTTCAATGTGTGTGACACAGTTCAATGTGTTCAATGTGTCTGACCCAGTTTAATGTGTTCAATGTGTTCAAGGTGTGTGACCCAGTTCAATGTGATCATCTTAAGGAATAAATGTCTATTTTTAAAATTGTCATATTAGTTACAATATTTAAACTCGAATACAAGTAGACCAAACGCAGACTCCCCGGTACATAAAAGTTATCGTTCTTTAGTTTAATTATGTAATACCCAAACTGACTGGTTTTTTTATTACTACGTTTTTATTAGCTCGCTTTCGTTGGTGAGGCATTGTCCAAGATTTTTTCAAATCTGCCAACGTAAAATTGAGCCACTTCTGATGGTCCTAGAGATCTGAAAATTTTACCACAGATAGATCTTGGATGACAATGCATTGTATCAAAATTTCAGATTGATCAAATGTACAGTTATTAAATTATTGAACTTTTAAGTTTATCTATAGTCTATATAAAAGCATCTGTACCGTCGGCTTTTGTTGACATCTGTGAGTTCGCCCCGTGACCACATCACAATGTTTTTAAAACGTTGGGCGGGCGCTTGTGAGGTGTTTGGTAAAATAAATAGAGGTAAAAAAATATTTTTAAAAACCAGGTTGTTAGAAGTGGACTAAAAAGAATAAAATAAATAGAAGTAAAAACAAGATTTTTAAAAACCACGTTTTTATAAGCGGACTAAAAAGAAGAAAATAATTTAAAACTTATTAGTTCAAGTACTTCGATTTAATATGACTAAAAACGTGGGGTGGGTGTTTGGTATAAAAATTAAAGATTTCTAATGTAGAAGGCAAAAGAGAGATCTATTAGTTAGAGAATGAGTGAACCGCATATGTTAAAGCTCATAAGCGCCCGTCACACGTTTTTAGTCATATTAGATCGAAGTACTTGAACTAATAAGTTTTAAATTATTTTCTTCTTTTTAGTCCGCTTATAAAAACGTGGTTTTTAACAATCTTTGTTTTACTTCTATTTTTTAACTCTTCATCCCCACTAAGCTTTTTCAGCCTAGGGTGAACATGAAATATTCGAAGCATCTTGACACAAAACGTGTTACAGAATTAACCGAAGTTTGTTTTTGGAACAACATCCTTTTACCGAGTAACAAAGCTCTATACTCTAGTAGATAAGGTTTACTCCCAAAGTCCCTCACAGTGGAATCTGTATTCACACCAGATGTGTTTGTTTATTTTTATTCTATAAGCAGCCAAATTCGACGTTTGAAGAATCCCATACACCCAAATCCAGGGGCGGATTAAGACTGCACGGGGCCCCTGGCTGCAATTCAAACTGGGTCCCTATCCAGCCAGCGTCCCTTTAAATAAAATATTTGCTGACAGCTAATAATATAAGACTATAACTGTAACTTCTAACTAAATAGTCCATTGATTCTTTTCTCATAATTGTTCTGTACTACGGGATCGGATTCATCAAAAAACCGAACACGAAGAAATAACTGTTCGACGGTATCGTAAAATTGAGTGTAAAAAAATAAATTTTTATAAAAAAATACAATTTTTTTTAAGCGCCCACTGGGATACGAACCCGACACCGCTCGCACTACAAGCCTGTACCCTGCACCAAAACCACCAGATCTTGATTGGAAAGATAAATTTAAAAGATATAAAAAGTATTCACTATCGGGTCCGAATAGCGATCAGATTAATACATAAGATTTTATTAATTTATTTAATGTATCATATTTTTAGGGATTCATGCACAAATTGTCCACCTTTATTATAAAATATACTAAATTTTGGGCTCCCTAAATCATCGGGGGCCCCTGGCTTTAGCCCGTTCAGCCCCCCCCCCTTAATCCACCATAGCCCAAATCCCAAACATTTTGTTGCACACTATAAAAATTAAAGTGTCGTCCCATTTGTTTTCTCTGATTCAGACCATCAACCCGTACGTCCCATTTGTTTTCTCTGATTCAGACCATCAACCAGTTTTATGAGTCCACCGTGTCCAAAGTTCCTCTGGAGACAGAACCCCTCATAAACACCGATGAGTATGAGGTAGACTACAGCTGCCTCAAACTGACAATAGTCCTGGGGGAGGGAGCGTTTGGGAAGGTGATGAAGGCAGATTTTACGCCAAGTGGTACTTACCTGAGTAAGGTCGGCTCTGCCACAAAAACCGTTGCCGTCAAAATGCTAAAAGGTAAAAACGTCATAGCAGTAGCAGTTTCCAGGGCTCCTAAATCATGAAAGTTTAGCCTTGATTTTAAATGACAGCCTATTCCCAGTAAAATCATGTTTTAAACTTTTAAAGTTAAGTTATTAAATGTCATTATGGACATTTTCGAGATATAATTTAAATAAATTCAAAGTAACTAATACGTCCTTGTTGTAAATGAGGCAAATGACAAGGTATTTAAGAGATGCTTTATTTTCCTGAGGATCAACTTTATAATTGTTTCCCTTCTCAAATATATTGCTATTTGTAACTCCAGTTTTTTTAATTCTTTTTACACAGTGGAAAGCTCTAATAAATTAATGCCGTCACTTGTTCTGTAAACTATCGTAAAAGGATAAGGGATATTGTTTCTGGTTGCTGGGAGAAATGAGTAAAAGTGTTTTAAAGATGATGCATTATACTTCAGTAATGTAATTCGTTGTCTTATTATTTTTTTGTATAGAACACGCAACGCCCGAGGAAAGACGATTTCTTTTTCTGGAAATAAGTGCCATGAAGGCGTTGGGTCACCATCCCAACATTGTGAGCATCATTGCCTGCGTCACCAACTCGACTAGACCATGTATCATTATGGATTACTGCCCCCTGGGGGATCTGCGAAACTACCTACGTCAGCACAGAACAAAGGTGGTGAACTCTACCCTATATTCATAAATGTTTCGTTGAATTGCATGAAATTCTCTTAAATTATACAAAGATGTTTTAAAAAAGCTGACAGCATACTTTCCTTCAGTATCATGTGACATAATTATGACGCAATTGCATTTTAATTCCTTGAGAGCTAAAATTTTCTTTACTGTCGAGTTTTGATATATTTTGATTTCGGATATTTGTTTTAAAATGAAATTAAACATTTAAAATGAAGTATCACATGCAAAATGAAATTACATCCAGTAAGATTGCATTTTTTAAAGCTATAATTTAATTTAGTAAATGGTAAAATCAAGAATATAGAGGTGAGATTTCCGTTAAAACCCAAGAAATGTATACATTAAAAATGGTCAAAATGTGTATACATCCGTATAGATCATGTACTAATCGCGTGATGTGTTTGTTTCATTAGGTTCATTACTCTGCTTGCATCAGTATGTCCAGTAGCCTCAGCAGCAATGTTAATTCAACAAACAACAGCATCAAGGGCAGTTTGGTCAACGAGACTTCAGTGAATAACTGTACGTAAATTGTGTTTGTTTGCTTGTTTGTATGGTTTCAAATATGTTATTTAATACCTTTTATGTTTTTGTATGTAATTTAGAGAGTAGCTTATGAAAATTTAAAAAAAATATATTATGAAAAACAACAACAAAAAACTTAACATGGAAAGTTTAAAAAAAAATTAATTAAATATTTTTATATGCTCGTGAATGACACGACTTGTACATTCAGCTAACACCACTAAACAGTAAATTTCAACAGGAAAACTTCTGAGGAAATAGCCAATTGGAAGCAGTAGCGTTGGTGGATTATTGACTGTTCAGAATTGTGATATAAAAGAAAATTAGCCAGGTCATTTCCTTATAAGAGCCACAAACCGTTGACCGATCATCTATATCAAATATTTTCAACATGACCTATTTTAGCTTGAGAGGTCATATAACCTTAATATCTTTTAGTTTTAGATCATAGAAACGTGGTTAGAGATTTTTCCGAAAAAAAACAAACAAACAAAAAACAACAAAAACAACAGCTTTTGATTGTTGAAAAGATATTTTCTTAGAACTCTTACTAAATCGAAATTTGTAAACAGTCTATTTCAATGTAATGAAAATAACACCAAAAAAACATACAAATGTAATTTATTTCTTCACTTTATGTCACACTCTAATCTAGGCTAACAAACGGGTGTTAATACCGATTAAAATCATAACCAAACCCCCTCAAAACAAGACCTAATTAGCAGCATATTTCTGAAGTTCTCTAAAAGTTCGCTTCAGGAGCTCTTAAAAGTTAAATTAATCGTAAACTATTATATTCAGGGTTTTGTTCCTCCAATCATTCTCTCGTATACTGCTCTATGGCACCTTGAAACTTTTACATTTACTTTGTCCCTGGGCTGTCAATCAGTCTTATTAGATTCTTAATACTTCATTTTTTTCTTATAAATTTTTATTAACAATCAGTCCCCAACTAAATATTAAGTTGATAATTTTTTTTAATTATAGGTTCTAATTACATAAATATATTAATAGGGGCCCCACAAACCTCTCGCCGTCGGCCCTGGTCAAAGCCAGCTTGTATCAGTCATCGAGCCTAATGGACGCGACGTCCTTTCGTTTGTCCTCGTCATGACCTAAATTACCCAACAAGCACGTGATACAATAAACATAATGTCTCCATGACAGGTCTTGAGGATCAAGCGCAGCCGGATGCACTGTCCCAAACGACACTTTTATCGTACGCAAGACAGATCGCCCAGGGCATGGTAAGAACAAACGTCGCGACTTCTTAAGGCAACAAAATTCAGGATTTTGACCAACATTCTTAAATCACTAAACATATTATCGTGCATTCGTATATGCAACTTTGGGAAATAAGAGAAAATATATTATATATAGTATATAGGGCAAAAAGATTTTTTATTGATATCTGTAAAAATAAAATTCCTTGAGTTTGTTTCAATGATATTTTCAATGTAGCATAATTTGTATAAAATAAGGTACAATGTTGCGTTAAAATTTAATAAAGAAATATGATTAAAGTGGGATTATTCAGTGTATAATTTAATTGAAGTCGATTGTTATTAAATCCTTTATATTAACTCGTGGTGTCTGCGGCCGCCCTTGATTGCTTGCTAGCTTGTCGCCAAAACTTTGGATCGATTTTTAAGCCACTTGCTCGTAAGCCAGCGAGCTGAAATTTTGCAGGCAGTTTCGTACCGATGATACAAACAATGTATCAAAATTTCAGATCGATCGCATGTACCGTAATTGAATTATTGATTTTATAGATTATTTTATTTATCTCTTTTTTTCTCTATGTATCATGTTATTTTTTGAGATAGAGTGTCGCGGTGCGTATTATATTGAACGATCTTTCTGTCGCGCAATAAGGTGCGTATTTTATTGACAACACATTTTTATAAACATATTCCTGATCGGTGCGCATTATATTAAACATGTTTTACGACACGACTACAATTTTGTATTGTTGGATGGTCTTGCGCTGCGTATTATAATGGACATTCTTTTAGTTACGTCTCGTACATAAAGGATTTATAGTCAAAAACTTGGTTTTTTTACGTTTTTTAAAAAAAAATCCTTTATATTAACTCGTTGTGTCTGCTTGCGCCCTTGATTGCTTGCTTGCTTGCTTGTCGCCAAAATTTTGGATCGATTTTTAATCCACTTCCTCGTAAGCTAGCGAGCTGAAATTTTGCAGGCAGTTTCGTACCGATGATAAAAACAATGTATCAAAATTTCAGATCGATCAAATGTACAGTAATTGAATTATTGCTTTTTTAGATTATTTTATTTATTCCTATGTATCATGTTATTTTTTTAGATAGAGTGTCGCGGTGCGTATTATATTGAACGACCTTTCTGTCGCGCAATAAGGTGCGTATTTTATTGACAACACTTTTTATAAACATATTCCTGATCGGTGCGCATTATATTAAACATGTTTTACGACACAACTACAATTTTGTATTTTTGAATGGTCTTGCGCTGCGTATTATAATGAACATTCTTTTAGTTACGGCTCATACATAAAGGATTTATAGTCAAAATCTTGTTTCTTACGGGGTTTTTTTTATTAGATAATTTTTGTATTGGCGAGATAGATGTTTCAACGAAAATTTGCTGAAGCAAACTTTTGTTAAGTGGAGGTAGGGAG